>JAVJIF010025203.1:0-53224 GCA_038442645.1 Agave tequilana | reverse complement strand
GAAGATGCAAAGAGATCACTTCCCTTTTAATAATCGCATAGGTCGTCTACTTTGTAAATAAAGAGATAACTTCATTCTTTTTTGCAAGGGAAGATTTTTTTTTTACATCAGAAGGTGGTTCAACACCTCAGAGGAACATGGCTCGAAATTTTTAGTCAGATGGGCAGATTTGATGGTCAACAGGTCCCTCATGTCCAGAAGAGAGGATTTGATGCCAAAGGCGGGAATGGAATGAATGGCATAGGTACATATAGGAGTGGCAATTCTAACCCGATCTGCTAACCCGACCTAACCCAAACCAGAATTGCCGGGTTGGGTTTAGCCTATATGGGATTAGGTCATAATCGGGTCGACTGGCCTAACCCGATAGTTAAATGGTTGAATCTAGGTTTTAGCTTAACCCGATTTGTCCCCATTAGACCCATTTAAAAAGTATCACATGTATTATGTACATATGTTATGAATTCTAAATATGTTACTACTTTGATATTGGTTGATGTTATAATTTGTAAAGTTGGATATTAAAAAGGGTTTAAAATTCTAAATGGGTCAACTAGGTCAAAATGGGTCGATGACCCAACCCAGACAACCCGAACGATCCATTTAATAAACGGGTCAAGTGGGCAAGGTTGGGTCGACCCATTAACTCTCGGTCGGGCTTGGGTCCCATATTTGACCTGTTTAATAATCAGGCCGGGTTTGAGTTACGTATAAATGGGTTGACCCGAATATGACCCGACCCAACCCTATTGCCACCCCCAGTAGCATAGGCGTAGAAGAAGAAATCATAAGTCAGATTGTTGTTTCCCTTCTGCCTCTTTCACCTGTGTTTCAAGCTCACTTTCATTGGCGAACAAACCAACCTTTAGGGCCTGATGTGATGAGTCAACATCCAGGTACCAAACCATTCCATCGATAAGAGTTTTTAGGAGTCATCAGCCCGCCAAAACACCTACATTCCATGGAAATCAGTCTTCTGCTTTCCATCTCCTATGTTTCTGGTGTCATCTTGAGCACTTACCGTCATATTCTGTATGGCCTACATCTGCTTCATTTCTTTTCTAGACCTCCTTGTCCTTGAAACAGGCGTGCTAGGTTCGCAGAGAGAACCTCTGAATTGAAAGCCACCACACGAGTATTCTAATAGCCAGACATTTCCTCCTTCCTATGATGTAAAACAGTACCACAGAAGAACTGGTAATTTTGATAATAACATCCGCTAAAGCCTATCCAGCATGCAATAAATGCCAAATAAGTAGCATGCAAAAGAGTATGCCGTAACTTTCTGCTACGTCAATGCTCAAAGTGAGAAAAGGAACTTTACCCTATCTTGCAGAAATTAGCAAAAGAACGAATACCTCATGATTAACCTCGTGCCTGAATTAGCCCACAGACATGATTAAATTAAATGTGTCAAGTACATTAAAGATGCAGCAACTAGAAAACCTAATCTTCTTCCTAAATGCACAATAGATATTGTACTCTTACCACCGGTGGCAGAATGAAAAACAAAGTTAAAAGCATTGTTCAACAGCAACTCAAAAAGAATCATGTGCGTGTCAAGCCTATTAAGACATACTGAGCAATGAACAAGACTGTCAGTGCCATCACTCATCATCATAATCATGAAATGACATAAACTTTTTCCATGAAAATGCATTCACCTACAGGTTAAAACTGAAAGTCAAGAAAGATCAATAAAAATAAAAATTGACCAAATTTCTGCAGCCAGGTATCTTCCTGATGTCCCCTCATAAGTTGGTGTTAAAGTCCTAGCCAAGCCAACAATGAGGATGAGGGTCATGCTAAAGAACACCAATAGCGAATAAGTGGGAAACTAGACCTGCCTTTTCGCTTATGCACTTACACTCATGCAACCAAATAACAAGCCTTAAAGTTCCCCTAGACTACAACAGACTACAAACTAGAGAGGTAAAATGATAGGTATGATTTTCTATAGGGGATTACATTCTCTCCCAGAGACACAGAACAAATGAAATAGACATACCGTGTCCTGTCTTATAAAAGAAACTATTACTCCCAATCTACTAAATTTTCTCGGGGCAAAACAGATCCTTGTATTTGCAACAAATACAGAACACTAGATGCACATAGAAGATTCATGGTATGTCATGTCGTAATCACTTACTATATTTCAAATCATATTTATAAAAAACTTTCCAAAAAACTGTAGTCCGTAGGTGGGTATTATACACTGGGTATAGGAACCAAGATAGATGAAAGAATATAATGAATGGATAAATTAATAAAACACTCATATCATTATCTATGGGAACCTCAAGTAATTGAATAGATAAGGTGACACCAACATAATTGATGGACTAAATGATAACACAACCATAACCTGATAAAGAGGCGCACAGAACAAAAAGCAAAGCTAAATAGTAGAAGGTGATATCCATAAGTGTTATCTGATTTTGATCAGATGATAACAAATAGCAGTTTTCCAGCAGCATACGGGTAAAGCATACTTCAGTTCTAACTGTGGATGGGCAATTCCCAAAGATATGCTGAGTTTCAAAGAAATGTTACCTCCGATAAAATAGATATTTTGTTTGCTGCCTTTGCTAAATTGAGTTGTAGTTCCAACTGCAGCAAAAGAATACTAATGGGTCATGACATATAATAAAATAAACTTTTATCTGGCAAGATGGAAAATCCATGTAAATATAACCCTGTCAAAATGACTTCCTAGATTATTTACAGAAGCGATCAAATAAGGGAACAACAGTGTCAGGTTCCAATTGCACCATAAAATGAAAGGATGCAGGCTCGATGTGTGAATGCAATGTAGCAAAAAAATGGGAAACACTTGAGCATTTAGAAAAATGTGGAAGTGGGGCTTTGAATGGGTCCGACGCATATAAGCCCCAGTCACATCCATTTATTTTTTTCATGAGCCAAAGCCTCATCTGTTTACATATAGAAATTGAATTTCAAGATCCACATCCATCTCTTAAATAAATGAGTCGGGCTCACTTCAGATCGGACTCATTCCTCATCCTAACATGATGAGCACTCAAAAAATCTAATAATTATGCACCACAAACAACTTTTTAAAACTATACAGGTCAAAAGAGCATAAAAAGGTAAACAAAATAAGTCATGTTCATGTCTATTTAATAATCATAGAAAGTATCTATCATTTAACCATTTTATTTCATTTTTTAATAATATATATATAGAAAGATAGAGAGAGAGAGAGAGAGAGAGAGAGAGAGAGAGAGAGTGTGTGTGTGTGTGTGTGTGTGTGTGTGTGATGGGGATCAGTCTAGTCTTTATTAGTAGGTTTCTTTTCAGTTGTTTTATTTTATTTAGTGTTTTTTAGTCTCACATTGGTTATTGTGGGAAAGTCCTCTTTGTAGGAGCCTATATAAGGCCAATGCTTGTAGTTGATTATTCAGACTATGATGAATTAAATTAAAAACATTTTTGTAGAAGCATGGTGATTTGCTTAACAAATTTAATCTTTGCATGGTGATGTGCAGAGTGGGAGAGAGATCTCCTGGATGCTAAAACCCGAATCAATCTTTATCCCCTCAAAACCCTAATTTCTTTCTTCTTCTTTCTCCTCTTCCCGTATTATATCAGTTGTATCAGAGCTAAATTCCTGATATTTTTCCTCCACAAAATCTCCAACCCTAGATCTACTTCGTCCTCTTCTTTTTCAATCTTTTAGTCTTTGTTTTATTTGAAAAAAAGAAAGAAAAAAAAAGGAAAACGAAACGAAAAAGAAAAAGAAAAAAAGAAAAATATATAGTTTTGTGAACATCATCTTCCCTGATCATATTCTCAGATCTCCCCATCCCACCATCATTGCCGTCCAACCTCGCCACAATCCTCGCTCAGATCCACCACCGCCTTCCGGCTGCATCATCTTCATCATCGCCACACCACCATCATCTTCTTCACACCAACACCGAGATCCACCCACCCAACCTCACCGAGACCTCCGCCGCCTCATCATCTTCACCACCGCGCCGCCAAACAGGCAGGTCCTCATCACCGCAACTCCACGCCATCGTCTTCACCGCGTCCGCCTCAACCCCATCGTCGACACCACCGCAAAGGTCCACAACCAGCACCTCCTCATCCGTCTCACTTCCTGGCCTCGTCCTCCTCCCCTGATCCCGACCATGACTGTCGCTGATCCACCACGAGCGTCGCTCGCCACCTCTTCGTCGTCGTCCTCGTCCACGCCAGCTAGAGTATCAACCCTAGCTGTGATTGGGCAAGAGGAGAAGAAGTAATGGGCGAGGTTACACTTCTCAAACCCATTTTCACTTTGTTTTGGGTTTAAGTTGCCTGACCCGCTACCAACCCGCTTCGCTTTGGGTTAGCAACGAAGGACCCGACCCATTTCGTCGCAAATCCGATTCGCGAGCCTTCGCTTACGTCATCGGCTCACACTGAGCCAACTGGAAGCCGAGCCGATCTGTTTCTGTCATTTCTTGTTGATGATCTATCACCGATCAAATAACAGAGGAACACCAAGTCGAAGACTCGGCAGCGGAAACAGAAGCGTAGAAGATTTACCACGAGCAAACAATCCCACACAACCAAAGAACACAAGATTAACGTGGTTCGGCAATGTGCCTATGTCCACGGGGAGGAGGGGAGAAATATTTATTGAAGAAAATACAAGAGTTACAATGAGATCTCTCTCAAAACTCTCAATGGTGGAATTCTAGAATTTCTCTTGAATTCTTGATACACCTTCAAAAGGTCACCCTTGAGGGGTTTATATAGGCACTTGAGATGATCCTAGTCCAACATAAACTCCAATCAGCACCTCCTTAGAGAAATAGAAAACCTATATCCAAACCAAAACAGGAAACAGATCCGTATTAGAAAACTGTTAAAAACCTAAATTCTTCGTCAATGAATATAAGGCACTCTAAATACCAACAATCTCCACTTTGACTCATGTTCATTGAGTCCCTCCGTAGAAATTGGTCTCTGCTTCCTTCGCCTTCCTTTCTCCCCCCTTTTGTGACTTCACATGGCTCTCTCCCAAGAGCCTATTCGCCACTTTATCTTTGGAGAACCTTGATGAAGTTCAGAGATGTCCTGAACTTCTCCATCGGGATGGTCATCCGCTAGATTCTTCTTCGTGCTGATTTTTATCAAATCGATCACATTATCATCCACGACCCACTGACGTATCTTGTGAAATCTCACATCAATGTGCTTCGTCCGCTTATAATACATGTGATCTTTAGCGAGATGAATAGGACTCTGGTTATGGCGATGAACCCGAACTGAATCATTTATGGTACTAAACGTCTCAACCAATCCTCTCAACCACAAAGCTTCCTTTGACGCCTCAACTACAGCCAGGTACTCCGCTTCTGTCGTTGAAAGAGCAATTTATCTTGTAATTCTGCCTTCCAACTAATGATGTACTCAGCTATTGTGAACACATAGCCTGTCATAGATCTTCGTTGATCAAGATCTCCTGCATAATCTGCATCAACATAGCCTTGTAGTAACCTAGCTTCCCCGTTTTCAATCTCTGAAACACCTAGCCTAGTCTCGCACTCTCTCGCAAATATCATAGTACCTACTTCACTGCTTTCCAATGTTGCTTTCCTGGATTTGACATGAACCGACTTACTGTACTAACTGCATAGGCTAAGTCAGGCCTAGTGCATACCATAAGATCCCACCGCACTAGCATATGGTACTCGAGACATCTCTTCCTCCTCATCCGGTGATTGTTGACACTGCTTGGAGGATAATTTGAAGTGACCTGCCAAATGAATGGTCACTGGTCTTGCTTCTGCCATGTTGAATCTCTCCGACACTTTGAGAGCATAGTTCTCCTGGGATAGCCAAAGTCTGCCTGTGCTTCTGTCTCAAGTTATTCTTCTTGGCTTCTCCCAAATCCTTCATGTCAAAATCCTTCTTGAGCTGAGTTTTAAGCTTCTGAACATGAGTCTTGTTTTTTGTAGCAATCAGCATATCATTCACATATAACAGCAAATATGTCGGATCATCACTCTGTTTGAAATAGACACAATTATCATACTCACATCGGTTGTATTTGGCCTTGATCATGAAAGAGTCGAACCGTTTGTACCACTGCCTGGGAGACAGCTTAAGCCCATAGAGGGACTTATTTAGAAGACACAATGTATTTTCTTTACCTTCCTAAATGTAACCTTCAGGTTGTTTCATGTATACATCTCCTCCAGTTCACCGTGCAGAAATGTTGTTTTAACATCCATCTGCTCTAACTCTAGATCAAATTGAGCAAACTATCGCCAATAACATCCGAATAGATGTATTCTTGACTACAGGAGAGAAAATCTCATTGTAATCAATACCCTTCTCTGAGCATATCTTTTGGCAACTAACTTGCCTTGTATTGCTCATTGTCCTTCTTGAGAAAGACATATCTGCATCCTATTACCGTGGAGTCCTTTGGAAGTTCGACTAACGTCCATGTTTGATTTCAATCCAAAGACTCCATCTCTTGCTCCATGGCTGTAATCTACTTGTCGTGGTCATCTGCCTCGATCGCTTCCCTGTAACTGTCAAGTTCTCCTGTTTCTGTTACTAATGTGAAAGAGACATGATTTTCATCCCAGCCATACCTTGTTGGTGGCACCGTAACTCTGACTGACCGCCTCAACGGTCTAGGTTGCTCTTGAGTAGCCTCCTGTTTGTCTCTATCTGAATCTGAGGAGTCCTCTTCTGACCCTTCAGACTTTTTTAAGGCTATCTGAGAACTCGACTCTCTTTTTCTGAGTGTCTGTTGTCGAACTGTCTGAAGCTCCACCTTACGCTTTATCCTCCATCTCTGACTTTTCTCGCAACATTGAATCTTCATCAAAAATTACAACTGGTAAAGGCGCTCTTTTTCTCAGGATCCTAAAGTTTGAAACCCTTGACTCTTTCGGTGAACCCGATGAAGATACACTTCTTAGACTTGGACTCCAGTTTGTTCCTTTTCCGACTATCAACCAAACTGTATGTTGGGCAACCAAAAATCCGTAGGGTTGAATAGTCTACAGATACTTCTCGCCATATCTCCTCTGGGATCTGAAGATCAATAGTTGTTGATGGTGACATGTTTACTAGATAACTCGCATGATTCACCGCCTCTGCCCAAAATCCTTCTGACATGTCAGCCTGTATTCTGATACTGCGGGCACGCTCTGTAAGTGTCCGATTCATGCGCTCTGCTACTCCGTTTTGTTCTGGTCGACCTGAAATACTTAGCTAGTTTTTAATGTCCTTACTTACTAAGTAGTCTTTGAATTCTTTCGAGGTGTACTCGCCTCCATTATCAGACCTCAAGACTTTCACCTTCCGCCTAGTCTGATTTTTCACCAAAGTTTTTCATTCCTTGAACTTATAAAATACTTCCAATTTCTGCTTCAATAAGTATACCCAAATTTTTCTTGAAAAATCATCTATAAAAGTAACATATTACCTAGCACCTCCAATGGATGCTACTGGCGAAGGCCCCCACACATCCGTGTGTATGAGATCTAGCAAGTCCTTTGTCTTGTGCTGAGATGTAGAGAAAGCTACTCTACGCTGCCTACCCATAATGCAAAATTTACAAAGATCAAGTTGCAATATTTGATACCTGGTAGAGCACTCATTTTGTGTAGGACTTAAAAACCTCGCTCGCTCATGTGTCCAAGATGCATGTGCTAAAGTCTTGTAGTATCTTCTTTCTCTGTTGCTGCTGAAGCATCACCAATAATAATGCTTCCTGTCAACTTGTACAAATTTGCTGTCCGTTCTCCTTGAGAATCGTCATGCAGCCTCTAGTAACTTTGATTGCTCCATGTGCACTAGAAAACTTGTACCCACGAGCTTTCAAAGCTCCCAATGAGAGAAGATTCTTCTTTAAATCTGGAACGTGTCAAAGGTTCGTGGGTTCGAACCTGTCCATCAAATATCCTCATACGGATGTTGTCGATGCCAACAGTCTTACACGGCGTCGTTCCCATCAAGACAGAGCCTCCATCATAAGGCTTGTAAGTATTGAACCGCTTCCTTTTTGGGCACATGTAATATGTGCACCCCGAGTCAAGTAACCAAGTATCTGAGTATTTATTTTTTCCTGACTCAGCTGTCAAGACATCACATGAATCCTCATATGCTTCTTCGACAAACCCCGGCTTGATCTGACTTTCCACTGATACTAGCCCCATCAGAATCTTCGGCATCTTTCCTTTTCAGCATTCTTTGTATTTCATACAATTTTCTTGATATGCCTAGTTTCTTGTAATAGTAAGAAAAACTGCTACAAGCCTCTGGATCCCTTTTGGGTCCCCTACTCTTCATTTTCCCTCTGGCCCTTGACAAACAATCCCGAGGCCTCCTCCATAGAATCTGTCTTCTTCATCAGCTCGTTATTCTGGAGCATCTGCCTGACATCTTCTAACTCTAAGGTCTCCTTATCATACATGATGGTGGTTGCCAAGTGGTTATAACTTGATGGAAGAGAAGAGAGTAACAGAAGAGATTTGTCTTCTTCTTCTAACTGACTACGATGTCGGCTGTCTCAAGTACTTCATCCTGCCTTGTTCCTTCACCTTGACTCTCTGATGATACTGCTCATGTTCTCTCGGATACTACCTCTACACCTTCTGATGCTCCTATTGTTCAGATATCACAGGACAAGTATGACAGGTTACGTCAGCTCGAGTTCTATCAGACAGGTCATTCATCAACTCATACATCCTCTTCAGGTATGAATGCTTATATTGCCTCTCCTCACAGACTTTAGATATTAGATTCAGAAGTTTCATCTCACATGACAGGTATTAAGGACAAATTCACCTCTTTACATCTTTTCACTCAATTTTTCTGTTAACATTGCTGATGGTACACAATCTCCTGTCCTTGGTGATAGGGCAGTTCAGCCTAATCCATCCTTGAACCTTAAAAATGTGTTATATATTCCAAAATTTCCTGTAAGCTTGTTATCCATCGCCAGTTTCCAAACAACATAACTACAGTGTAATCTTTTTCCCTTCTTACTGCATTGTTCAGGATCTGACAACTGGGAGGAGGATTGATTCAGGTCATGAGAGAGGAGGCATGTACTATTTGGATGACGGATTGTCCCCTACTAGTTTAGTTGCAGGTCAACCTGATCCTATTCTACTCTGGCACTAGCGTTTAGGTTATCCCTCATTGCAGAAGTTTCGATCGATAATTTATATTGTCTTCTCTCTTTACACTTGGTTATGCGTCTTGTGAGATGGGCAAGCATCATCGTGTTTTTTTTCAAGTCGAATCAATAACCGTAGTAGTTCTGCATTTGAGTTAGTTCATTCTGATGTTAGAGGTCCTAGTTGTGTGCCTTCATCTAAGATTTTAGATATTTTCTCATCTTTGTTGATAATTTTTCTTGTATGGCTTGGCTATATTTGCTAAGAGAGGTCTGAAGTTTCTAATGTCATCAAATTTTTCCATAATAAAATAAAAACTCAATTTTCTATCTCTATCAGTATGCTTCATACTGACAATGCTCTAAAATATATGAAAAATGATGTGTCTCTTTTGTTCTAAACCTACTGCTCTCATACGTCTCAACAGAATAGTGTTGCTGAATGCAAACACAAACACATCCTAAATGTTGCTCGAACCATGATTCATATGCATGTTCTAAAGTATTTGTGGGTTGATGCAGTGTTAAGCGCCTATCATTTGATTAATAGGATGCCCTCCTCAGTTCTTCATGGTAAAAATTCCTTTTTCATATCTATATCTTGACAAAAAAATCTTCTCAGTTCCTCCGCATGCTTTTTGGTTGTGCAAGTTTTGTTCAGAATTTGTCTCCAGGTCTGGATAAATTGACTTCTAGGTCTATAAAATGTGTCTTTGTTGGGTATTCTCAAACTCAAAAAGGATACTGGTGCTATAGTCCATCAACCAGAAATTATTGTGTCAGCTGATGTCACATTTTTTGAATCAGCTCCCTACTTTTCTCCACAAGGTCCAGTTACTGCATCGGAGTCTATTTCTCTTTTACCGTTTGTTCCTTTGCATGCACCTGCTACTATCCATAATGTCTCTTCGCCAGTGTCATTAAAAGATACTACAGCGCACCTGCACCAAAGCCACCTCGAGAAAAAGATTTCAGACAGATTTATGCTCATCGCCAAAAAGTTCCTGCCTCTAAACCGGTTCTGGCCGCCTCCTCTCTAGTAGAAGGTCCACCTCCTCAGCTGTCAATACCTCTCTGATCTTGATGTTCCTATTGCCCTCCGCAAAGGTAAACGGTCCAGTACTGATCATCCTATCTCTCATTTTGTTTCATATGATCGTCATGCTCCCTCTTTTCGCCAGTTTGCCTTGTCTCTATCCTTTGTATCTTTACCCAAATCGTATGAGGAGGCTATATTGGTAATTGCCTGGAAGCAGGCTATGGATGATAAAATGGATGCTCTTATTTCTCGAGGAACTTGGAAGTTGGTCTCTGCACCCAAAGATGTTGTGGGCACTGTTTTAAATATCGGATATCGGGAATATACTGGTCGGCTAAATTATATACCGGATACCGAATACCGGGTGATATATCGCGATATGATACTACATACCGGTTGATATATCAATAGTAAATACATATAAGACATTATTAAAAGAAATAAGTTATTATCCAAATATCATATAAAAACATCATTGAAATACCTTAATGAACATAGAATAAAATAAAACAATCTCTCAAGTAAAAAATAATAATTATTATTCAAATAAGTAACTATAAGAGCCGATATATCAGATATTTCATCTCAGATATCGGGCGATATATCGGCCATGTGATGATATATCGGCCAATATCAGTCTAAAATGATATCCGGTAAATTTTTGCACTTATCGTATCGTTTTGAATAAAATACCGGTATCTCGGCCGATATACCGGTATCTCGGCCGATATTTAAAACAATGGTTGTGGGTTGTCGATAGGTCTATACCTTGAAGTATCACCCTGATGGTTTAGTGGATAGGCATAAGGCCAGGCTTGTTGCAAAAGGATATACTTAAACCTATGGCGTGAACTACTTTGAGACTTTTTCACAAGTTGCTCGGCTGAACTCCATTCGAATTCTGCTTTCTGTCGCTGTTAATATGGAGTGACCCTTATTTCAACTAGATGTCAAAAATGTCTTTCTCTATGGGTACTTGAAGAAGCAGTTTATATGGGGCAACCTTAAGGGTATATTGCTTAGGGGGAGAATATTGTCTATAGACTCAGGAAGGTGATATATGAACTCAAACAGAGTCCAAGGGCATGATTTGAGAAGTTCAACACGGTTATTTCTGGTATTGAATTTGCTCGTTATCACCAGATCACTCAGTGTTTGTTCGGCATACTAAGTCTGGCTCAGTGATACTGGCTATGTATGTTGATGACGTTTTGCTAACTGGGAGTAACTCTGTGGCCTTAGCAGAAACAAAATAGTATCTCAAATGACATTTTGTGACGAAGGATATAGGAAAGCCAAGATATTTTCTTGGGATTGAAGTTGCTTATCAAAAGCATGGTTTACTTCTATCTCAGAGGAAGTATACACTTGATCTCCTTGAGGAAACTGACATGTCGGGGTGCAAACTTGCTAGCACTCCAATGAAAACAAACGTGGATTTATGGTGTAATACTAGTCATCTACTTGATGACCCTGGACATCATAAGAGATTAATTGGGAAGTTGATTATTTGACAGTTATTAGGCCTGATATAACCTTTACAGTTGGAGTACTGAGTAGGTTTATACATCAGCCTAGAGAGGTTCACTGGATAGATGCTCTGAGGATTCTTGCCTATATCAAAAGCTCTCCTAGAAAAGGTTTGTTGTACAAGAAACATGGACATGTTCGTATTTTTGGCTATTTTGACTCAGGATATGCTGGTGATAAGGGAGATAGGAAGTCCACTATGGCTATGCACATTTGTTGGAGGAAAGCCGGTGACATGAAGGAGCAAGAAACAAGATGTTTCTAGATCCAGTGCAAAGGCTGGTATAGAGTCATGGCACATACTACTTGTGAAATAATGTGGCTGAAGAATCTGTTATTGGAATTTGATTTTCGTCATCTTGGCCCTGTGCCTATGTTTTGTGATAATCAGTCTACTATCTATATTGCACAGAATCAGGAGTTCCATCAGTGGACTAAGCATATGAGGTTGACTGTCATCTGGTCAGAGATGCATAGACCAGTGGTTTCTCTTCCGTTTATTCCATCTTCAAAGCAGTTGGCAGATCTACTTAACAAAACAACTTCTCCAAAGGTATTTTCTGTCTTATGTAGCAAGCTGGGTATGGTTGACATTTATACTCCAGCTTAAGGAGGACTGTTAAAATAGTTATTGTACTATTGGTTATTGAGCTATTGGGTTTCTACCCAATAGACCCATACCCATCCTTTTTATTATATATGTATTGTCTCTTCTTTATTATCAATCAATTTCTTTTGAGGGTTTCTATTTCTCTACATATCTGATCCTATCAATTCCTGATTTTTTTCTCTTTTTCTTTTGGTTGGGGGGATACAAAGAACTATTTATATAGCAAGAGAAAAAAAGTGTTTTTGACCATTTTTTTAAACAAAAGTTGACATTTTATCGCATACATTTTATAGTTATAATTACTGGTATTGTATTTTTCGTAACAGATGATTTAAGATGTTTCATATTCTCAGATTATTCATCTCCAAAAGTTGTGAAAAACCAAACATGCATAGTATCTTTTAAAACCACTCTAACCAGTCTATGTGGGGGAAAAAGACTATGCATAACCACCAATCTTAAGCTTGACAAGTCATTTTTGGGAAAAATGTCCAGCCCCCCAATATCCTGTCAAAATTCCTTCCCATCCCCTTCATCTGCATGCCTTACCCCCCCCTCCCCTCCCAAAAAAGCCTCGAGTTAAAGGCTAATCCCCACTCCCAATGTATAAAAGAGCATGGGGGTAGGCACCATGCGAGCATCTAGCCTTTGGTGAACTTTGATGATGATCTTTTGCCTTGATTGGACAAGCTTTAAAATGGAATTCAGTTGTTGGTCAATTGTGTACAAACAACATCAAGAGTATGACACATGTTCAAATCTTTGGCAACCTCCCTCTCCAAGATACCAATATTGCATTTCTCATCATCCAACTTGATTAATGTTGCATTTCCGCTCTTCTCGAAAACCAAGCACATCATACAATACCCCATTGCAATGCTCCAATGGCCGATTCCTCTCTAGGTTAAGAGAGATGAAAGGATGAATGGTTAATAAAGAGAGAGGAAGAAAGGAAAAAGTGACTGATGATGTTTTTGAAAGCAAAAAATGCCTCAATGTATAAGAGCAGTTCGATAAGCCCCAATCTCCCACTAAGTCCCGCTTAAAAACTCTTTGCAATGATAGATGCAACTATCTACGCGTTTCAGGAAACAGATTTTTGGGTGAGAGACGGGCAAAAAGGGTTGGCCCAAGCTAATTGAGTGTGTCAACGCAATATATGAACCTAACGTGAAAGTTGTTTTTCGGAAAACAAGGACAAAGGTGGTATAGTGATCTGAAAATATGAATACTCCCATCCCGCTTTATTTGCATGTGGAAGAGGGTAGCTTTTGACTCGAGTGGTAAAGGCATGCAAAAAAAGGTCGAGGGCCAAACCTCTCCAAAATATCAGGGGCCTAGGGACATTTTCCGCAAACAAAATTTATCAAAGCTAAGAAAAAAAGGTAAATATCAACTATAACAATCGAAACATGTCTTTGCAGCGTATTAGAAATCACATCTTTATCTAAACCATGTTTCATCAATAGGGTCTGATGTGGAGCAGAACTAAACATTGAGAACTGCATCAAAGATTTGACAAAATTTTATGACCTGTTGGTGATAGGAAACAACCTTCTCGGTTTTGCAGTTTAAGCTCATGCAATAAGCAGCAGCCCTGCAAATTTCTCCTAGGTAAGAAAGGAGTCTAGAAAAAGATTTGTTTAAAGGTTTTGTGGTAACACTGAGATGTGTTAGAAGTCAAGAGACCAATTGAAATACATTTCCACACAGAATCTAGATAGCTGCTGCAAATAATCAAGTGTGTGCGCGTGCGTGTCCCAAGAATATCAAGAATCAATACCTGCATGAAATCCTGAAGATTATCATTATCAATATGATGAAACTGTTGTCCAGTTTGAAACCCACCCTCACTAAAGATTCTGAGAATCAGTACCTACATTCAGTAAGAATAAGTTAGACCTGAGAATTCGCAAAAGTAAAGAAGTATGACCTTTTAGGTGAGATATGCTGTAATATCAAATTATCTGAGAATAAGAATACATTGGAGCAAAAGCAAATTACAAAATCTAGTTAGAAGCTGAAAATAATAAGGATCACCACACCGTATGACGAAAATGGAAACTAAGATCATCCAACCACTGACAACCCTAGTTTTCAGCAGTCATTATATTATCTAAAGAACCGAAAGTTTAAGAACACAACAATGCAGATAAGAAAGAACACAAGGCTGAGCAGTGTAAGTAAACGAGTTAAGGGAAAATCATCATAACTGTAGTAACAAAACAGATACTACAATTGGTTAGATATTCTGAAAAAGAGAAATAAAAGCAGAAAATTGACATTGGATCGGATGAAGATAAAAGAATTGCATGAGAAGATGTAAAAATTTTCAGTCTTCCTTGACACAGAGGCCCTAAAGCAAATAGTTCCACATAGAATGTGAGCTAGAAAGGCATCTATATACAACAACTCTAAGGAACTCAAGAACTGATTGTCACTAGCATATTAGAGGGAGAAACCATAATTACTTCATAGTTATGCATGCTCGAGTGAGTAGTATTGGAATGGATGATGTCCAAGAAAATCCTGGCTCGGTGCAATACAAATGACATCAAACCAACAACATACAGAAGTGTCTGGAGAAAAGTGTCTTCAACATAAGGATGCTGGGGGTTCACCTCTGAGTCTGTCGAGCCCACCAGCAGAATCCCACAGACAATAAATGAACGACCACCTTCATGTCCCGAAGTGAATAGCCTTAGATCGGATGTGTGCTATAAAGGTGTATAGCATATACCAATCGATGGGAATCATGTAGCCACTAGAAGAGGTGAAGAGAGTATCGTCCTTGATATTTAAGGTTTAAAGTGTTAGTTTTGAGTTAAATGATTAGCTAAAGTCATTAGGTATATTTATGCAATTTTGAGATTTTTTTTAAATACTTTTAGGATGTTTAGCGCCTTTTTTCTAGTGTGGGATACTTTTATATTTTTTTAATTCCAATCGTATATATGTTAATTTATGGGTTGTGAGCTGATCGGTCGCTGATACTGTATATTTATTGTCACATTCCCATATTTATTATTTAATAAACTCTGTTTATAATCCTATTTATTGTCTAAATTATATGCAGGCCTTTACTAAAGGAGATGGAAAAGAAATGAGCCCAAAAGCCCACTTTAATTCTGATTTAATCAGAATTAAAGATGGAGACAAATATTCAGGAGGATAGAGACAATTCCAGTTGAAAATCAATGCATATCAGGGAGAATCACATCAAATAAAACCAGTTCATTCGGATTTATATGAATCCAAATTCGTTAGCTTAGGATCATCGAAGATCAGATCAAACTTGGCGACCAAACAGAAAATCCAGTTGGACCAAAGGATATAACATCAAATAGGAGATCTCTGCTCCTTGGATGTGGCCACATGGCCACATCCAAGCCGCGGAAACGAGGCCATTTGGTTAAGATACGGGGAGCATTTTGCTCCCCTATATTCTTACACCCTCACCTCTCCATTTTACCTATAAATACTGCATTGTTTAGAGGGAAAAAGGGACAATCAAGCAGAGAGTAGAAGGTTATTCTGTAGTTTGTAACTTAGCTTTTTTTTTATGTAATTTTATTTTATTTATGTAATTGAGAGGAGATGAGAGTTTCATAGAGGAATGAGAGCAAATCTTGTACTGAGGGTGACACCGGTGTAAATAAGTCTTTTCTTTCATTGTTATTTAAATCAAATCGAAGTTTCTTTTCTTCTTTACTCTTGTTTTTGTTTACTTCCCTCTTCAGTATTTGTGAATCCAAATGACTCTGATGGCCTCGATGTTGCCTTGCCCTTACAAGCGGTGTTGATGGCTTATGGTGATGGATAGCCATTCATATGGTAGTGTAGCTCGCCCCTTCATTTCGTAGTGTAAATCGGGAATGGGAAAAATCCTATTTGTCATACTTCGCTCACCTTCAAACAAAGGGACATCGTCTATACAGGTCAAAGGTAAGCAGGAGCCGAAGAGGTAAGTAAGTATTTTTTAGAGTTTAACTTTCTTTCTTTTAATTTTTAGTTTAGATCATCAACATCACCATCTCTCAACTCCATTCGTTATTTTTCACTTTTTATACAAAATCATTTTCTATTTTTCTCCACCTTCTCAATCTATCATTTTCTTAACAATTTAACAAAACTTATTTTCTTTTTCTTTTAAAGAACTGAAAGAAGAACTTTAACCATTTTTTGTGAACTAAAGAGAACTTACAAATAGCTTCCATCGCTAATCTCACTTTGTGGATCACGACCCGCATAGCCACTCGCTATAGCGGTAGCATTAAGCACTTGCACTTTTATTCTGTATTCATGAAATTCTGTATTTTCTATGTGTAGGTTCCAACTAAATCAAAATTTTGGCGCCGTTGCCTAGGAGGGACGGTAAGTAACTCTTTTTGGTTTACTTTATTAATTAACTTTCTTCTCTGTTCTTAGTGTACAGTTTTAACAACAAGAATTTTTTTTGTTGCAATGGACATAAGTGGCCCTGAACTCTGCTCAAGAAAGCAGAGCCCAGAACAGATTTGTTGCATTCCCATGGTAATATGAGTGAACTACTAACCTGTGTTTTTTGCAGGTTAGCTGAATTGCAAAGTTTAAATATCTGTAACTATTTATTTTCTTAATTGACTCACTGTACATACATTACTAATTCAACAGTAAAAGGTTAATTGTAAATGCTGAAAACGGTTTAGACTTTGTATTTCTATTTATTGTTGAAGAGTGTTTGAGCTAAGGTATGTTGGCATAGCATTTAGTATAAGGTTCATTCTTGTATGAAATATTGCTTGAGTGTTACTTTTTCTATATACTTGTACACTGCACTAAACTGAATTAAGGGCTTGTCCTATAAACAAGATAAGGCGGGAAAGTCATTACCCTCCCTTAGCCCACAAACAATCTCCTCATTCACTAACCCAAGCCTAACTAAAACTGAGTAGACGTTGGCCCTAGGGACATTTCGGACTCAAATAGGAGACTCACCTAAGGGGAAAGTTGATTAGAATTTGACTCTTGTCAAATCGGTGTTCAAGGTTGGGAATTGATGAGGCGAAACCTCGAAAAACAGTGGTTTGGCATAATTAGGCCCGCTGCTTAGGCACGGATACCTCTCACTGATCTTGCCCCTACCTGGTCATTAACTTGTGGTCAGATTCTGCAAATATACCCCTCGTGGATAGTCTAACCAGTTAGGAGTCCTCTAGGTCTAAAATCTACCCTAACTTAGGCTAGATTTTTCTCTTTTATGTATTTGTTTGTTTTTTGTTTATTTTTGACATTTATTGTGTGATATGACTTATACCAACAATTTTTCAATTTTAATGATAATCCATATTACACCCTCACCTCTTTTGACTCAGATATTACCAACCCGACATATCATAATTTTAACCAACCTAGTGTGTCGCATTGGTGTTATTTGAATCAATACATGCCCCAGTCCCAATACTATGAACAAGACTGGAATAATCATCACTACTCTTCACAAAGTCAATGGGGATACAACTCCCCCAAGTCATATTGTCAACCACCATTTTAACATTCAGCCTATAATTTTTCTAGTCATGATCAACCAATAGAAAAAAATCTGAGGCTATAAAAAGTATAGAAGCTATGATTGAGTCCCAAAAACAAAAGCTGAAAATGATGGACTCACAATTCTCACAAGACTCCCAAATCTAAGATCCTTACTCAATGTTCCAAGTCCCACAACAAAAAGAAGAACCTATGGACACAGATAGGAGTATGAAAAATCTGATTCACCCCGAAAATAATTTTTTCCAATCTATCAATAGGGTAGAAACACAAATGAGTCGTTATATCAACATAGTGAAAGATAGGATTAAGGAAACTCTATCTAACACATATTCGACTATTCCAGAGTGCCCTAGCCATATTGATACAACAAAAGAATTTGGTGTCTTGGAGACTTTGATCAAGACTCAATTCATCACAAATTTGAACTTGACCAAATCCAAATCTTGGACAAATTGGCAAGTTTTTCATTCAATGAGATTGAACTTGAATGTGAATGTGACCCTCATTCCCAACATTGTGATTCAATTTTCATTTTCGGCTTTATGTTGACTCCGGTACCATTACCCAATTTGGACCAATTTTTGGAGCCAACATTTATTCCTGTACCTATAAATTTAGAAATTGGATCACCAAATTTGGATAGTCACATTCCATTGATGGGAGAAGAATGTGAATTTTAATTCTTTGATTTGAACTCAACTCTTGAACCAAAACAGATTCTCGAACCCAAAGTTGATTTTCTTGGGTTAGTAATGGTTTCCGAATCTATCACTCTTGAATCCAAGTCAATTATTCCACCAAGTCACATTCTTTTGTTGGACATAAGTATTGACCATAATGACTCAGTGATGATTTTTCAAGACTGATCATGTAAAGGGAATAAGTTTCAAGATAGGATCTTTCATGATCTTATTCATATTGGGGATTGTAACTATGCACATAAAAAAGAGGTCAATAAAGGTGAATTCCGTGAACCACCACATTATCTTGATTGGGTAGCAACACTTCACCCAATCCGATCACCACCGAAATCACCACCTTAAAGTAATATTTTCCTTCCCTTTCTTCTTTTTCATGCATCTATGCATTCATTCATACATTGAGGACAATGCATGAGTAGGTGCGAGGGAGAATTCTAACATAACATAAGTTTTTTATTTAAAATTAAAAAATTAACATTTTCTCTCTTTAAAAAAACTTTTTGAAAAGAGAGCAATATTTTGACATATTTTTAATAAGAAATTAAGTCAATTTTATTTAAGGAATAGGAGAATCATAATTAGGATTTCTTATACTTGATCAAAATAAGATTATTTGTTTGATTTCTAAAGTTAGGAAGAAATTTTAAAAAAGTAATTTAGTCTTGATTTTTACCTCGATGAAATATACATGCTTTATACAGTTACACACTTAGGGTTCAAAAACAAAGATTCTTATGCCTTATATAAAAAAGAAAAAAGAAAATATATATATATATATATATCAAAAATCCTCTAATTAAGCTGGGTATTTGTGCCTCGTAAAGCATAAGTATTCACACCTAAAAGTGGTCCATATAATAAAATTCTTAGTTTTGAGACCTTATTTGCTCGAGCCTTTAAGTCCTTGGGGTGTTTACTCACCCGGTACCCTAAGACCATCTGATTGAGAGTCACCAATTAAAGGCTCGTTACATGGGCAGATTAGAAAACCTAATAGAACTAAAGAATAATAGCACCAAAAATCTAAATAAATAAATAAATAAAATAAAGCATAAGAGTTAGAGTTAAAGAACCCTTAATTAAAATTTTACAGTCACGAAGATGCATATGACTTAAGGTAAAATAATAGATTAGATGAGAAATACAGTTTGACTCCTTACCTTAATTGATAACAAATTTTAAATAAAGCATAAGTTTAGGAATAAAAAATTCGATTTTCCTATAACTTATAAATTACTATAATTCTTACAATAATACTTCAAATATTTTCTCTCCTTTTCAAAATGCTTTTAAAAAATACCAACACTTTGTTTCTTTCTTTATGGATTTGTGGGTGTAATCCACTGAAAACCCTTACGAGACAACTTGTCCTCTAAGGGTAACCTAGAGGTTTAACAGCTTGTTGCACATACTCAGTGCAATCGCGTGACCTGCGAAAGTGATCTAATAATATTTTAGGTTTAGTTTTGATGTTTTGCTTGAGGACGAGAAAAATATAGGTGTAGGGGTGTGATCGATCGCTGATACTGCATATTTATTATCACATTCACATATTTATTATTTAATAAATTCTATTTGTAATTCTATTTATTGTCTAAATTATATACAGGCCTTTACTAAAGGAGATGGACAAGAAATGAGCCTAAAAGCCCACTTTAATTCTGATTTAATTAAATTTAAATCAAAATAAAGATGGAGACAAATATTCAGGAGGATAGAGGCGATTTCAGCTGAAGATCAATGCATATCAGGGAGGATCACGTCAAATAAAACCAGTTAATTCAGATTTATATGAATCCAAATTAGTTAGCTTGAGGATCACTGAAGATCAGATCAAAATTGACGACCAAATAGAAATCCAGTTGGACCAAAGGATATAACATCAAACAGGAGATCTCTGCTCCCTGGATGTGGCCAAATGGCCACATCCAAGCCGCGAAAATGCGGCTAAAGCTGCGTTTCCACGGCCATTTAATGAAGATACGGGAAGCGTTTTGCTCCCCTATCTTCTCACACCCACACCCACACCTCTCCATTTCACCTATAAATACTGCATTGTTCAGAGGAAAAAGGGGACGATCAACAGAGGGTAAAAGTTAGGCTATTCTGTAGTTTGTAACTTAGGTTTTTTTTTATGTAAATTTTATTTTATTTATGTAACTGAGAGGATAGGAGAGTTTCATGGACGAATGAGAGCAAAGCTTGCATTGAGAGTGACACCGGTGTAAGTAAGTCTTTTCTTTCATTGTTATTTGAATCAAATCGAAGTTTCTTTTCTTCTTTACTCTTGTTTTTGTTTGCTTCCCTCTTTTGTGTTTGCGAATCCAAAATAGCCTCAAAGTTGCCTTGCCTTTGCAAACGTCATTGATGGCTTATGGTGATGGATAGTCATTCCTATGATAGTGTAGCTCGCTTCATTTCGTAGTATAAATCGGGAATGAGGAAGATCCTATTTGTCATACTTCGCTCGCCTTCAAACAAAGATACATCGTCGATATACGTCAAAAGTAAGCAGATGTCGAAGAGGTAAGTATTTTGTTGGGTTTAACTTTCTTTCTTTTAATTTTTAGTTTAGATCACCAACATCACCATCTCTCAACTCTATTCATTATTTTTCACTTTCTTTGTATAAAATCATTTTCTATTTTTATCCACCTTCTCAATGTACCACTTTCTTAACAATTTAACATAACTTATTTTCTTTTTCTTTTAAAGAACTGAAAGAACTTTAACCATTTTGTGAACTAAAGAGAACTTATAAAAAGCTTCCATCGCTAGTCCCCCCTTATGAATCAGGACGCGCATAGCCACTCGCTATAGCGATAACATTGAGCACTTGCATTTTGTTCTGTATTCCTGAAGTTCTGTATTTTCTGTGTGCAGGTTCCAAATCAATCCATGAGCTGGAATAATTAATTCATTTTGTTTGACTAACAGATATTATGGAAGCTTTCCCTTATTGCTTCTTTGACGTATGATACGCTATTGGGTGTGAAATCCATCTTTGGTGGATGTCAGACCAAAGGTCTGAAGCCCATCGCACAGTGTGAAACCTTTCTTTCTTCTTTCCTTCCAAGTTTTCTGATGTTTCTAAGCAAAACCTTAGCCAATGAAAAAATGCACAGATTTGCAGCTATTTGAACCCTAATTAAAGCTTCACAACCCCTGCATTGCTGCAGGTCAGATCTGTCCAGATCAGAACACCTGAACATAAATATTTGATATTATTTGATCGGCTTTCTTCCACAAAACAACCTTAAACCAATTCCCTAACCCACCACCACATATAGCAACCTTTTACGACTCAATTTCATTGAAAAATCCTACCCAGAACCTCTCAAATTTCAATATCAACAAATCTGACGCACAGAAATTTTCAGTTCTGCTTGTCCTACGCCACCAGTCCTGATGAACTAAACAACTAATTGTCGCTACTCTTTTGAGGGAGAAATTGTGATAAGAACTCCTTAGCAAGCATGCTTAGGCAGATAATACAAGGATTTGTGACCTCCTGGAAGCTCCCACTCGGGGTGTTACTGTAAAACTAGCATGGAGAAGAAAATTCCTTGAACATGCACCCTGTTCAGAGGGATATATGGCTAAAAATAAAACCTGATAATCTTCCATCTGATAAAGAGGAGTCCAACCACGTTTAACCATTGTTTGTATCAAGGAACAATAAGGCTCTTTTCCATGTAACTGAGGGAAAAAAGAATCTCAAACTCAGACATGACATTAAAACAAATGAAGTATGAAACAATACTGCAGGGCTCTCTAATTTAGACAAAGGCAGCTTTCCTCTAATGAATTCATGTATGGCTTATGCTGCTCTTTAGCACTGATGATCATAAGTTATTAAATCCCGGTACATATGATCCACGAAAGCCATGACATTGCACTTAAGTAACACTGTAGACCGGGTATTATAAGTCAAACAATGGGATCTGTCTAACAAATGAACTCATGAAGAATGCCTTCTACCAGTTTTCTTCATAATATCATAATTGTGGAGTAGATAGGTAATATTTTAACTAACGCATACGAACAAGAAATACCTATTTCAGCAGATCTGATAATGACATAATACTCACTGGTACAATCTCCAAGGTTGAGCAGATTTGCGCTTCATATTCTGAGGAATAGTACTGTGATATGTAGAAAAGATCTGCACTAAAATGGTGAAATAACAACGGAAAACTTGATAAGAAAGATATAGGGTGAAAAACAGTCAAAAGGAATGGAATGACATGAGGTTTAATGGTAAACACAACATAAACCAATATGAAATAAACATACTTTAGATTAAGTGTAATATCCCTGGCCTAAAATACTGTATTTTTTCTAAAGTATTTATTTTATTTTACTGATTATTTTTTATTATTTATTAACTTGATTTATAGTACAAATTATTTTAAGATAGTAAATGATATTTTGGCCTTATATTTATATTTAGCATAATTAAGTATTATCATTTTAATTACTAGCTAGTATTTTTCTCATTACTATATTACTATTATTATTATTATTGTAGTTACTATTGTTATTATTCTTATTGTTATTGTATTGTTTTAGTCATTATTATTAATAGTAGTACTTTTACCAAGAATTATTAGATAATATTTTTAATGTTGATAATTTTATTATTATTACTACTACTATCTCTTTTTGATTATTAGTACTTATTATTATTATTGTTATTATTATTATTCATATCTTATCCTTTTCTTAGCCCATAACTCATTACCATTGAGATCCTTACCCATTAACTCAAAACTCAATCCTAATCTAAATCCTATCTTATCAAATCCTTTCATAAATCTTAACTAATCCTAATCTAAATCCTAACAATAATCACATCTATCCTAACTTACCCAAATACAAATCTTATTTTCAAAATCATAGCCTTAATTAAATTTCATCCTAAACTACTAAGTCAAGCAGTTTGAACCGAACTGAAATTCTGATTTCTAAAATCCCAAATAACCTATAAAAACCCTAAACTACTTCTTTTTTTACCTCTCAAGAAAAACCATGACCCAACTCTTCCCACCTCCTTTCTTTTCTCCTCCAGCGGAGCATGAACAAAAGGGATGTTGAAGTGAGGGACATGATAGGGAAAATCAAATCCAAGTAATCTATCTTCTCACAATTTATTTGATATAAATAATTTATTAAAGATCATGTCTATACCATGATTATTCACGAATTTTTATACATCAAAATCCAACCACAAATACAACTAAATATACATGAGAATGTACCAACTCACATCTAAATTTACCTATTTGTTTCTGAATTTTTACAACTAAAATTTTCCCACACCAAAATCCAATAAAAAAAAGAAAGAAAGAAAGAAAGGAGAAATTGCATATTAATATAAATTGTTAAAAATATAAAAAAAATAGAGAAAAATATAAATAATAGTCTACAATACTTCTACTTTATATGATAAAAAATTTAGACTAATACCAACATGAATTAACTCAAATCACTCACTTTAAAGTTATTTTCCTTAATGGTAAATTCAAACCCATTAAGTATTTTAATGGTTTAAAGCCTATTAAAAATCCAAAAAAATTAGAAATTGGTTTAAACTAAACCCACTAAATTCATTAGACTCAGAGGACCATATTCCTAACCCCAAACTAATAAATCAGGATTAAAACCCCTTATAACTCCGATGTAAAATATCTTTTTAAAAATCTAACCATTTCTATTGGAATAAACCATGTAGATTTATCGGGGCCTTATGATTTCAGTGCTCTGGACTTGCCATCGAGTTCAGGTGAGTGTTTCTTTCCTAGTGTAATTTTATTTAATTTTGTCGTGAGTGTTTCTTTTCCTTGTGTAATTTTATTTAATTTTGTCGTGAGTATTTTTCTTTGTTTAATTTATTTAATTTTGTCATGAGTATTCTTTTCCTCCTTCAGTTAAACAAGAATTTTATGATAAATGATTTTATATGATTGTGTAATTATGTTACTAAAATTTACTAAGATGATATTTGAGAGTGTTTGCTCTTATATCATTTCCTTATTTGTTGTTATCAGTTACTTGTATCATTTCACATGACCATCTGACTTATTATACCAGTATGTTTACCTATATTCCTTCATGAGACATCGTTAAGTGCTAACACTATTTATTTAGTTGATCTACGTCTTTTCATATGTAGTCGTCTACCACTGTTGATGCATGATTAGTTATATACCTTAGACCAGATTTGATCTTATAATTGACCAAATTGTGAGAAATTTTAGAATAGAAATTAATTGATCTTGAGGTTGATTGGTTCGTGATTGAGGTTCATATTTATAGATAAATAGTATATTTATTTGACGTAGTTATCGGACATTTATTTTTGATGATATTTCAGATGGGAATTCATTTGGACAATGAGTACGGATTAAATAAGATGTTAACTTAAGACTGATTTATCTTGATGCTTGGATTTAAACATGAATCTAGAGTTCAACTTGAGATATAAATGGGATCTTGATTTATATTTAGATGAGATCAATAATAGTCGGATTCTGATCATATGGTAGAATATCTTAACTTGATTTTGATCTATCACATAATACTGATTTTGAATTATTAGTTGCAAGTATTTTATTTGGATATATTCACTGATAAATTATCTGAGAAATGATGTTTATTGATATCGAGGTTTGGATACCGAGATTTTTTAGATTTCAGATACCTTGAGGATGTCCCACTTATTAGTTATTATCTTGATGGGGATTGGAATTATTGATGATGTAACTTAAACTATAATTATATTTAGATCTTGGATTTGACTGGTTCATGATGATAGTTATACGAGTTGATATCTGAGTGGCATTATCAGTAGATTTGATTATTCTTATTGATGGTAAAATAGGTGAGAGTGTGGTTAGATATTAATGATTGATTAATTTGGAAATTCTTTATTAAAAGAACGAGATATTGGACTTGGACTTGTTAGTAGACTCGATTGAGTTAGAGTTGACCTTGGGTTAAGGAGTAGACGTAGATTGGTTTGACTTGACCTGATGGCATGTATATGCATGTTTGAACTTAATGAAAGTGAGAGTGTATAATGGTCTTAATTAACATTAAATAGTGATATAGATGAGTATGTATTTTATATATTGAGACTTAGATATATCGATGACTTTGAGGATTTGAGTTAATTAAATATTTTGTCTGAATTATTCTATTCATGCCAGCAGGTTATTACTTATTCAGAATATCATGATTTATCTGAAAAACTTGATTGATTATACTTAGCATTTACCTGATAACTATATGTCTATGTTACTATAGTTGCTGGGAAAATATTGTATACGGTACCAACACTCTCATGTTATACTTGTTACATGTCATGTTATACTGGTATCTTGTTCACTGACATTATATATCATGTTATACCGATATCCTGATTACACATGTTGATGTTGTTACCTCGAGTTATCCCAGTGGTCTAAGAAACATGTACATTAAATAATCTTGATAATCTAAATAACCTGACATTAAACAACTTACACTGGGATTGGGAAAATTGGTGGAGGAGACAGCGTCTGTATTTTGGGTGGACCTAGAATATAGGTTGCGCAGCCGAAAGAGGGTTCACTACAGGGTTCCCGTAGGGTGACTGGCACCCTGTCCTGTTCTTATTCCTATTATACATGTTCCTGGCTACCTAGCGGTAGACCTGGTTCAGCGGCAGGAGTCTGAGCCGAGGTCCCGGGTATGTACGAAACCCACCTAAAGCATGGACAATGTCTCCAACCGATCATTTTCAATAACTTAGGACCCTGATTGACATGTGTAATAAGCGTAGTATGGGATGCGTCTATTACAGGTGGCAATTGGTGTTCGCTGACATAATAATAATAAACTGTTCATAATGTATTATAATTGATTGTCTTTACCTGATATATGTATGTATGTTGGACACCCGATATTACACCTGACCTGATTGGACAGCTGACTCTAGTACTGACTGACTTTACCCGCCTAATATATAGATTGTGCTAGATACCTAATTGAATACCTGACTGGACGCATACTCTACTGTGTGCTATTCACATTACTGTTTATTTACTTTATTCATGCCATTTTCTTATTCCAGTATATATATTTTCTTTATCTGCTTACATATTATAAGCACATGTACTTTCCAATTTATTCTTATACATTCACTAAGAGTTCTGACTCCCTAAATTTGCATATCCAGATTTGTGACTATTTATTGTTGATCAGGCTTTTGGAGAGGATCACAGGCATCTTGAGGAGCCAGAGTCCCCTCTTACTCGGTCATTTTTTTTCTCGGTATTTTCTGTCTCTTCTTTATTCCATCGATTTCATGATTGCATTGGACTCATGCTTATTCCATTTCTTTATCATATGTCATCATGTGTGGATGTTTAATGTGACATTATAGTGATATTGATTTACTATAGTGATTATATAGCTTGTTCAGGTCACTTTAGGCTTAGCGTATATGCGTGGGGTATTTTCTTCGCGCATATACGTCGCCGACCTTCGTCGCGACTCCGTTTCTGTGTATTTTGAGAAGCGGGGCGTGATATCAAGTGATGGCCAATCAGTCAGATGAAAGATCTGGACTGAAATGGTGAAATAACAACAGAAAACTTGATAAGAAAGATATAGAGTGAAAAACAGTCAAAAGGAATGGAATACATGAGCTTTAATTGGTAAACACAACATAAACCAATATGAAACAAACATACTTTAAGTGATGGTCAATCACTCAGATGAGGAGTTAAATAACTTCTGAAAGAATTGTCCTTGTTATGCATCCAGAAAGATGTTAGAGTATAAGGTACACATTACTCTACAGTGGATATCAATTTAGTTCACTAAAACCATGCAAATAAATGTACATACAATATTAGAAAATTAATATTTGGAACATACTGAATTCAAATCCATTACGTGACAACTCTGCACCCTGTATATCCATACTAGTGCTTTGCTGAATTGTTCAATAACTAGCCAGTTAGATGAAAATGAACAAATTCATATTCTACATATTTTGAATCCTTAAAAGATTGATCCAAAATCCCATTGAAGCAAGAGGATGGATTGATCCAAAATCTCATTGAAGCAAGAGGACGGACTTGGACGGCATGGAGAATTGCCCGGGTGTCCAGAAGTCACTCAAGGATTTAACTTATATGGACCAATAAGAATTATGCGCAATGAACATTTGCGTAAAAGCTATGATAAAAATAGCATAGTGGTTATATCTACTAAATGCTAAGGAGGGGAGGACAAGAAAAAAGAAAGGAACAGAAAGAAATGGCAGAAAAAGGGGGGGGAGAGGATCAGAAGGGCAGAATAAGAAGGGCTAAATGAGGAAGGAGCAGACAAAGAAAAGGCAGAAGGAAAACAAACAAGGAAGAAGAGCATGAACTCAACAGTTACTATTGACCCTTTAACCCTTTCTTCAATTGCTCAAATGGATCAATTGGAGTAAAGTTAAAAAGTATATAAACTTTTTAAGCTGGTAATTATAAACCCCTACCACCACTAAAAAAGGAAAAAGAAACACACACTAAAACCAAAGAAGAAGGATATAATACAATTAAGAGTAAATTTAAACAAACCAAAATGTTGCTTAGAAAGTCATAAGAGTATAAGCAGAGTTAAAGGAAAGGAGGGTAAAGTGATCTAATACTTGAAAGGGCAACCAAGGCAAGGCAAGTGAGTTTTCCGCCTCAGTGCTTAGGCCAAACCTTAGATGTGGGGTGCGGCATCTTGCTTAGAATGTAGCCAAGAGCCATGCAGCTAGGTCGTGAAACTATTCAGGAGCTTTGGATAATGCATCTAAGCATCCACATGTTCAAGCAGTGCAACAATGAACCATTATGTCCATAAAAAAAAGTTTGGGTTGACCAAAATGGATTTCACAATAACAGAAAGTTTCTTTTGATACATATCATACCATAAGCAAGGTTTAACACCTCAGTATCGGTATGGGTATGAGTATCAGTATGGGTACGGGCTGATGGTTTATAGTATCCACCGATGTCGGCCAATATTACAGGGGTGATATTGTCACGGGTTTAATAAAACCAGATATGGCATTTGCCAGTATATATCAGAAATGGTGGGCATTTGAAATCTTGATCATAAGATTGACAAAATCAGTCAAATTTCAAATAAATCAGCATTTTGACTTCAAAATTACACTGTAATCCAGACGACATCAAGCATTAGTCACTTCTGACTTCGCTAGCTTGACAGAAGTTGCAACATGTAATTATTTATATACAAAAAATTATATTAACCATTAGAAGTATAATAGCATAAATAAAGGTATTAGTTTACTGAATAAAATATCATAATGGTGACTGTAGTTGTAGTCATGGAAAATTAAGCACTAAAAACTTATTGCATGATTAATACCTACCGAAAGGATAAAAAAAACATCACAAGAGAAAGCTTTTCCAGATTTCTCAACCTCATTCTCCATGCATAGCAAAGTACATTGTCAACTAGGTGGTGGTAAGTCTCTTTAAAATGATATATATATATATATATATATATATATATATATATATATATATATATATATATATATATAAGTATATATATATATATATATAAGTATATATATATATATATAAGTATATATATATATATATATAAGTATATATATATATATATATATATATAAGGATAGACTTGGGTACATGCGGAAAGATTCGAACCCGAATCCTTCTCATTCAAACTCAATCCTACGACATTCAAATACAAGATCAACTCCGTTGAAGTTGATCTACATTGTTTAAATTAATTAAATACCAAAAATCAAGTGTTGTGAATATTTTTTTCCCATCCATCAAGTAGGCGCAAAATGGACGGCTAAAAATAAAATTTTACTTAGATCTGTCACTTTAGACATAAAAATCTCGATCCGACCATTTGATCATGATTAAAACATTTAAAAAAAACCCTACACACCAATTTTTGTTAGGTTTCAAATATTAAACATTGTTAAACTAGCCAACTCACTATTTCAACCGTTCATTTTGCGCCTTCCTGATGGATGGGCAAAAAAGAATTTAAAACACTTGATTTTTTTATTTTTAGTTGCTTTAAATAATGTAGACCAACTTCAACAGAGTGGATCTTATATTTGAATGTCGTAGGATTGAATTTGAGTGGCTCAAATCCTTCCGCATGTACCCAAGTTTATCCCCTACACACACATAAGAGAGATAGACTTGTGTCCTCCCAAAGGATTTGAGGTCGAATCCTTCCTACTCAAATACCAACATCTGACATTCGAATACAAGATCCACTCCGTTGAAGTTGACATATATTATTTCAAGCAAAAATTAAGTGTTTTGAATACTTTTTGCCCATCCATCAAGCGGCGCAAAATGGACGGCCGAAAGTAGCAAGTTGGTTAGATCTATGCCTTTAGACATATAAATTCTCGATCCGGCCATTTGATTATGATCTAAACATTTAAAAATCCCTAAAAACCAATTTTTGTTAGGTTTAAGATGTTCTACACCGTTAAACTAACCAACTCACTGTTTAGGCCGTCCGTTTTTCCCCTACTTGATGCATGGGCAAAAAGTATTCAAAACACTTGATTTTTGGTTTATATATACTTGAAAGAATATAGATCAACTTCAACGGAGTGGATCTTGTATTCAAATGTCAGAGGGTTGTATTTGAGTTGGAAGGATTTGGAAGGACACAAGTCTCTCTCTCTCTCTCTCTCTCTCTCTCTATATATATATATATATATATTATATATATATATATATATATATATATATCTATATATATATATATATATATATATATATATATATATATATATATCTGTGTGTGTGTGTGTGGAAGGATTCGGGCTCAAATCATTTTGGAAGGACACAAGTCTCTCTCTCTCTGTCTATATATATATATATATATATATATATATATATATAGAGAGAGAGAGAGAGAGAGAGAGAGAGACACACACACACACACATATATATATCTATATTTGAAAGGTAAGAAAATTTTATTACTGATAATAAACAAAATACACAATACAATACATTGCAAGGTGGAAACTATTCTAAGCAACAATTCATCCCTTGTAAAGTGGGAAGAGGACCATAGACGTCGCCCACAACTAAAGAGATAAGTTGCTAGAATAACTAGCTTTGCAGTCAATACATTACCCCTTTAGGACCAGCTATTAAGGATCTCCTGTTCCTTGCTGTCAGCTCATGTTTTCCAATGGAATGTCTGCAGCAATAGATTGATATCCTCACATATACGTCTGAACATCTTTATCTTATTTTGCATTTGCTGCTGAAAAACTCGTGTTCCTTTCCTTCCATATGTGGCATACATATCCTCCCTGACTAGTCTAGCTAGCACATAGCACCTGTTCTTTTTGCTTAATTTCTCCTTGATGTTCAAAGCTTCATCTTGAAGAGAAGTTGTAGGAGAGACAACCCCAGTTTTAGCTTACATAGAGTCCAAATATAAGCTGAAAAGGGGCAAGAGAAGAACCAAGTGTTGAATTGTCTCTAGTTCCTTACAGCACAGCATACATAGATCTTGATCAATAATTGAAAAGCTCTCGAGTCTATTTGCAGTAAGAAGTCTATCATTAAGGGCTCTGAGGAGGCAGCAAGCCATTTTTGGGCTAGATAAGGGAACCACAAAATGTTGTGAAGTTCAAAAATGGGTGTTGTGCTTCTAACAATGTTCCAGGCTTGTATCAGTTGCAGTCCACATCCAATTTCCTATGTAGCCTTGACTCATATGCAATAGAGCTGTTGGCCTTATTTGAGCAATGTTCGTCTAGATGTAAGAGTCCATGGGATGTACATCTGCTTCCCAGATAGAAAACTCCTTGAGGGAGTGGTGTTGCATCCATTGTGCCCATACTGAGTTAGATGTGCAAATGTTCCATAAACTCTTTAGACTAGCAGCTTTATTCATATCAAATACACTTCTGACTCCAACTCCTTCAGATTTTAGTTTACACATAGCCTTCATGCTCCAAGCATGCATTTGGCCCTTCCATAGGAAAGAGGCTGACAGTTTCTCTACTTGTCTGCATACAGTGACTAGAAAAGAGAATCTTTCGATCCAATATGATAGGATACCATAAATTAAATTCTTGATTAATTTTATTGTTCGAGAAAAAGGAGAGTGTTTTTCATACTGCATCCTTCAAGTCTGTCCTTGCTTATTAACAAGAGAGGAGTAGCGTCTAGGATTCAAGTAGACAGATGAGAGAGGCATACAAAGATACTTTGTAGGAAGAATCCTTCAGGGAACCTAATAATTAATTTCCTTGACAGTTTTTCCTTATTTCTGCAACTCTTGCTAAAATATATCATGTGTTTATCCTTGTTGATGCTCAAGCCAGCCTGTACTTCCAGGTTACATAACATGTCAAAATGATCTCTTTGATTGATGATTTGTTAGCTTTGACAAAGACTAACATGTTATTAGGAAAGAGAAGATGGGTAACATAGTTATGTGGACCAATCTTGACATAAGAAATTTTTTCTGAATGTGTGCAATATCCAAACATAATGACCAATATTCCATAACCAAGCCAAAGATGCAGGGGGGCGAAAGGATCACCTAGTGTAGGAAGCGAGAGGATCACCTTGCGAGATTCCTCTGTTGCTATGGAGGAAGACTGAGGGGGAGCTATTCAATATGACTGAGAATGTAGGAGTGCAGATACATTCCTCTATTCATTGCATCCAAGTGTCTAGGAATCCTACGCTATTCATCATCTATAGCACAAATCCCTATTTATGCTTCAAAAGCCTTATGGAGATCAATCTTTAAGGAGCAGCCTTGAGAAGCCATTTTCCTCTTGAAGTCCCTAATCAGATCATGAGCAAGAACAGAGTAGTCACTTTCTTGACTTCCTTTTAAGAAAGCACTTTGCTTAGGGGAATAAGTTCATTGGTCACTGCTTGAAGCTTATTGCTGAGTCTTAAAGATGACTCTGTAAAGGCCTGAATCCAACGAAATTGAAAGAGTTAGAAACTATAAGAATTAAAGTAACGAAAGTGTGATTTACCCCCTCAATAATTTCTCAGTTACAAAGAAGCTCTGAAAAGTTGAAATGATATCCTTGCCACAGAAATCCCAATTCTTCTCAAAGAATGAGGCATTAAAGCTATCTAGCCCTGAAGTTTTCTCTGGATCCATGTGGAAGAGAGCTGCCTTGATCTCCTTCTGTGACAGTGGCCTAACAGGTCATTATTGTGCCGCATTGGTGAGAACCTTCTTCCCAACAAGCTTTGGAAATTAGAGGCATAATTGCTCTGGTTAAACAGCTTTTGATAAAATTCTGAAGCTAACTTCTTGATTGTTTTTTTCATCTTGAACAAGACCCCATCTGTGTTCACCAACTGCGTGATTTGATTCCTATACTGGCTGATCTTACAGTCTGAGTGGAAAAAATGGTATTCTTGTCTCCCAATAGAGCCAATTCTCTCCCACTCCTATGCCCATATTGATCTTCTTTCAACTTAAGCCAGTGTAACAGTTCAGCTTTAAGTTTCCTCTCTTCTGTTTGACATTCAGCAGTAAAGGAGTCAGTTCCCAGGTATATGTGATGGGGAACAAACAACAAGAAAAAGAATGATTGGGAACGAACACTAGAAAATCTCAACCTAGAGTTTGAAACCCAATAAAATTGTCAAGACTCTCTCCCCAAAGCATCTCACCTAAAAGCACACTTGCTACAAATGCTTCAATAGCAATTTTTCATTATCAATCATATTCTTCATAGCAAAGCAGTCTTAGCGTTATATAAGCCTATAACAACATGATAACTCCTACCACAACAAATGTGGGACTAAAATAAGATAAACCAACCAACTACAATAATCACCTAAAATAAAATAAGATAAAATGACCCAACCAACTAAAACAAACTAAGATAAAATTATCCAACCAACTAAAATAAAATAAGATAAAATGACCCAATCAACTAAAACAAACTAAGATAAAATTATCCAACCAACTAAAACAAACTAATCCACTATATGTCCTCACCATTCCTCCAGGGTTGGGGAAAATTCGACCTTGTCGAGTGTAGATCTCCTCGGCTCTCAATCGAGCCACGATGGCGGTCATGGACCCAGCAGATGTGCATAAATATTGAACCAAGGCGGCAGACTTCGACAGAGAAGAGGCGTCGAACATCAGCCCTGGCGAAGGAGCCAGAGATCGCGGCAGAGGAGGAGCCTTCTTCATTGGGAGGCAATGGAGGAGCCTTAATCGTCGGGAGGTGAATGAGAGGAAGGGGAAGGAGCTGCCAGCATTGAGGAGCTGGTGGCGGCGGCATGGATCAAGTATTGTTAAAGGAGAGGATGAAGAGAACAGTGGCGTGTCGAATTTTCAAAAGATTTTTGAAAGAATTTTTGAGATTTTTTTCGCAAGATCTAGGGTTGACAAGGGAAATTACGGTTTTGTAAAAATTTAGTGAAAGCTAAGGTTTTGTGGAATGTAGAGGAAAAAAGCAGGATTTAGCTCCGATAACAAAATGATGAGGACGAATGAAGAAGAAAGGGGATAATTGGAAACAAACACTAGAAAATCTCAACCTAGAATTTGTAACCCAACAAAATTATTGGGACTCTCTCCCTAAGATATCTCACACAAAAGCACACTGGCAACACAAAAGTTTAAGTATTTTTCATTAATCATTAATTAAGAATCTTCAAAGCAGCTTTTTTTTTCTTTATAGGCTATTACATGAGAACTCCCACCACAACCAATACTGAAACAAGATAAAATAAATTAATTACACTAACTAACTAAAATAAACTAAAGATAAGATAAACCAACTACATAACCAACTAAAATAATTTAAAGATAAAATAACCCAACTACATAACCAGCTGAAACAAACTAAAGATAAAATAAACTACATAACCAACTAAGACAAACTAAGATAAAATAAACCTACATAACCAACTAAAACAAACTAAGCCATTAGATATCCCCCATCAATATATCTCTTTCAAGTTTCAGTTGCTGCCTAATTGAAAAAACCTTTGACTTAATGCTGATGTTCTCTTTCTTTCTCCATTCCTTCATAGCTTTTTTAGTTTCCTTCAATTTCCCAACTGCTTAGAATTGGGGAGGACCATATATATCAGTAGAGGTCCAAACTTTCTCTATCATCTTCTTAAAACCTTGACATTGCATCCAATAATTAAAATACCTAAATGGCTTTGGGCCAGAATCAGATGATTTGAGCAAATATAGCAACATTGCAGCATGGTCACTTGAAGCCTGAGTTTGGTATTCACCGGGGTGAGGAAGAAAATCAATTCCAGATTAATTGATAAGAGTTCTATCCAACCTACCAACAATTCTAGAGTTACCATCGAAGTAATTATGCCATGGCCTCTTAGATCCAAAATGCTTTAGGTCAGTCAAGACACAAGCACTGTTACAATTATTAAAGAGGAGCAAGCTTAGCAAATGTGAGTGGTTTTCCACCTAATTTTTTTCATCAAAAAAAATCTTGCAGAATTGATCTCGCCTAAAACTGCCCAAGGACCATTAATAAATTGCTGATTTACTTGCACTAGATGAGACCATAACTCCCCTCTTTCATGTTGCCAATTTGAACCATACACAATAGTCAGACATAACTGTAGTCCCCCTAAATTAGAAGCTCGAATAGTAAGTTGATGAGCAAAAGAAGTCAACAAATTGCAATTCCACAAAGTTTGATTCCAACACAGCCAAATTCTACCATAGGAAGAATGAGAATAATTATTCAAATAAGACCATCCCTGAGGCAAGCATTTTAGTATCCTGTAAGATTTATTTTCCTTCACTTTAGTTTCAGACCTACAATAGATGGAGAATATTTAAATATTCTCCATAACATCTCTTCTTCTCTTAAGACCTCCCATATTCCAAACTAGGATTGACATTTGGAACACAATTGGCATCTTTATTCAATCTCACACTTCTTCAAGCTTGGGATACTGAAGAAGTTGTTTTAGTCTTCTGCTTGCCTTTCTTGGTGTTTTTAATGGCCTGGCATTCTTCCATCTTCTGGTGCCATTCAGGATTATAACTCACAATCTGGAAAGGCAGGCCATGCACCTCTTGCTCTCCTTCCTCCTCTGCTACTGAAAGTACCTCAGTCCCTTCAGGGAAATTAGGCTGAGTAGAAGCCTCTTCTTCTTGAATTTGCACCAGCACAGGATCTTCAACGGGGATGTCATCTTGTCTGGTAGTTGCTTATTGAGTTTCAGCTGCAGAAATTTCTGACTTACAATGCTTGCTACTTTCCATCTCTGTATCATTAGGGATACTTCCCTCAGAGACACAGATGTGAATCCGGGTGCTGTGATCTCTCCCTTACACTGCAATATACACCGTAGTTATTTTCAAGACCGCCCATGCCAACATGTGGTTCAGCCCGGTTGGTGTCTTGAATAATTTCCACTCTCCCCTTCTCCTGAGGCTCATTTGCCTCCTTTGCGTTGTGTTCCCACACCTGTTTGGTAGGGCAAAGAGCATTCACATGGCCAAAACAAGAGCACTTATTGCAGATTGAGGGTACTCCATCAAACCCCGCTGCTGTCTATATGCTTTCTGCATCTTCCACATCAGCGGTCACTTGGTTAAGTAAATTGTTGGCAACATTAATATCTACAAAGCATCTAGCATATTCTATTCTTTCAGCTTTGCTTTGTCCATAACCAGAGGATGACCCACTAAACTAGCTATCTGGCTAATAATTTCCTTGGACCAAAATTTAAAAGAGAGGAAATCTTACCCACAAGAACTTAGGAGCGCAAGTCCCTATCATTCCCCATTATAATGTCCACTGCTTCAGTATGATCAATCTCCCATCAAAAAGCCATGGCTCCCCTTGGAGTATACGATTGCACTCTTCTTGACTTCCAAATTTGAAGAAAAGGAAGTTTTCCCCAGAAAATATTTTAAGGGAACAAGATGGCTTTCAGATTCTCCCCACACAAGTTTTCAATTGTGGATAGAAAGGTTTGTCAACCAACACATAGCCAGCTAATGTGTTAGTCCATCTTTCTATGTTTCTATCAATATTTGCCCTCTTGATTTTTGCATATACACCTCCTCCTTCCTTTTGTAATGAGGTTACAAAGGAAAGCTTGCACCACCTCTATATTTCTTCCCAGGTTGCGGATATCATTTCATGAAGTGGCTTTACTACCGCAGAAAAACGCCAAGGATGTTGTTTGGAGGGAGGGTTTGATGACTTACCCTCTCCATTAAGCTGATTTATAGCCACCCGAGGAGCATTGGATGCCCTAGAAACATTGTTTTTCGGAGTATGGCTTGGTGCGGCATCATCTTGCTTTTGCTTCGGTGCGCTGGCTTCCACTTTCTTGCTAGTCTTCTATGGTACCGTAAGTCCATCTCTCTTTTTTTCCATGCTTTGATCCTTTTCCTGTAAATCACTAACTTCTGTCTCTAGTTCCGGTAGATCATGCACTCCTCTGCAATGATTCTTGGCCGCTTCTGGATCATCTTCATCATGCGGGATATGCTGGTTATATCCAGTGCCTCCAGGTGGAGAAAACATAGTCGCCACACACACCACACACACAGAGAGACTTGCGCAGTTTCGGAAGGATTCAAGCCCGAATCCTTCCCACTCAAATACAAGCAAGCATCATTCGAATATAAGATCCATTCCGTTGAAGTTGATCCATATTATTTCAAGTATCTATAAACCAAAAATCAAGTATTTTAAATACTTTTTGCCCATGAATCAAGCAGGAGAAAAACAAACGGTCTAAATAGCAAGTTGGTTAGTTTAACGGTGTAAAAATTTGAAACCTAACAAAAATTGTTTGTAGGGGTTTTAAATGTTTAGGTCATGATCAAATGGCCGGATCGAGAATTTATATGTCTAAAGACATAGATCTAACCAACTTACTACTTCCGGCAGTCCAGTTTGCGCCACTTGATGGATGGGCAAAAAGTATTCAAAATACTTGATTTTTTATTTTTAGTTACTTTACATAATATAGATCAACTTCAAGGAGTGGATCTTGTATTTGAATGTCGGATGTTGGTATTTGAGTGGGAAGGATTCGAGCTCGAATCCTTCTGGAACTATACAAGTCTCTCTCTCTCTCTCTCTCTCTCTCTCTCTCTCTCTCTCTCTCTCTCTCTCTCTCTCTGTGTGTATGTGTGTGTATTATTTTTTGAAACGTTAAAGTTAAAGGGTATCCAAAGCGCCTCACTCTAAATTTGCGTAATGTTATCCAGCCTCCAAACTAGTAGGTGTCCACAGGGCGAATTAAGCTAGCAGTTACTGGGGAGCAAACCCAGTGCCTCACTGCCCGATCCGCCTAAGAGAGGCTTCAAAACCAGACCACTTGGGAGCAAACCAGTGATCACGCCACTAGGCCACCCCCGCGGACTGTGTGTGTGTGTATGTATGTATGTATATGTATATATATGTATATGTATATAGAGAGAGATCTTCGTGTGAGAAACTTTCTCACAGGAAGACCGTGAGAAAACCATATAGGAATGATCATGTGGATGATCCGAACTGTTCATCTTGATCTGCATACTTTATTTCAGCTACCAATAAAAAATCACCTGATTTCGAGCCTTTTTACCCATGCAACAACATATGTTATATTCGTCGTAGAATAAAGATGTCATTTGATGCATTGGTATAAAGACTCGGAATCGCGTGATTTTTTATCGGTAGCCTAATTGGAGTATGTAAATCAAGATGAACGGTTCGGATCATCCACAGAATCGCTCCTATATGATTTTCTCATTAAGCTTATTTTGAGAAAGTTTCTCATTTGAAGATTTTCCTATATATTATATGTGTGTGTGTGTTATATGTATATGTATATGTATAAATGTATGTATATGTATATATGTATATGTATATATCTCCAGCGAATCCTTCCGAAATGACACAAGTCCACATATACATACATACATACATATATACATACATACATACATACATATATATTATATATATATATATATAACACAGAGAGTAAATATTTATCACAACATAATAAATATTGAAATAGCTATTAAATCCAGGTCAATTAGAAGTGAATCTACTATTCTTTTATCTTACAAGTTCATTAGTATACCAAATACAAGTTGTCGCAACTAGCAACAATTAGTATCAAGTTTATTTCCAACAAATACAACCATCAAAGCAATAATTATAACATCAAATCAGGAAATGTAACATTCACTCACAACTTATGTACGTATCAAACCGGAATGCATAATACTGACAAGTTAGAATTGAATCTGGAATCACCAAAAACAGATAAAACTTACAAGTCCAAAATGAGTGTCGGAATTGTGAACAGTATAAATAACCACAAATGTAAAACTGAGTCTTGGAAATAAGCGTAGAAATTGTTGATAACAGAAATAACCAACAGGTGCAAAATGATTCCAGAAAAACAGAATAATAAATATATAACAAGATATGTAGGATATATATTCAAGATGAGGTCCTAGTGCATGTTATTTGCCAACGATGTAGTATTAGTTCATGAGACTAAAGAAGGAATAAGCTATATGATTTTCTAGATATATACCCCTCGAATCTTCCCTATTTAGAAATTTGCCCCCTAATCATTGATATCGCTAATTCACCCTTCATATCTTTTGGATCTTGGAAATTTAAGCCTATTGTTAGTTTTTAGATGGAATAAGACTAAAATATTGTTGGCCCAGAGGCCTTCCACTCTAGTTTTGATGATGATTAACTCATGTAGTTATGTTTACTAATAATCTTGTGATGTTTAGTTTCAGATATTTAACCAAGATATTAGTAGGTGATTAGCTTCAACAAAGGTGTTATGGAGCTTTTCACGTGGTAATTCAAGAGCTCGAGCGTAAATGTTCATACCTAGCACTCGTTGGAGTCAAGCTCGGTGGATCACGGTTTGGATTGAGTCGATTTGGAGACGGCGCTCTACAAGAAGACTTCGGTACATAGTTTAGTTATGTTTTAGATCCATTGTAAAGTTAGATAGTGTGATATGCTCAAATTCACAACACACACACTTGTTTAAAGTTTCATGTTTATTGGTTTTCGATTTTTAGTTTAACCGATCTTGGTTTTCATGAATAGATAGAATCAACAAGTTTACATGGTTTAATGTATATTAGATTTGTTCTATATACATGCATGCTTCATCTATTTAAACAAACTTAGTTTGATAGTCTATGTCATGAGTTTGGAGTTTTGGTGTTTTAACAAAAAACTTATTTTGGATTTATGTGTCAAAAACATTGATATATATCTTTATATGTATATTGAATTATATCTATATACTACATGCCTAAATGTTGTTTCATATCATGTTTTTGTATTTGGATGAGTTTTGGACAAAACGAATTTTCAATTCAAAAATCCAAGTTTTAGAAAATACAGATTTTGGTTTTCGGCAAAATTTCTAAGTCACAAAAATGGTTCAAATTGTTTGAAATATGTGTTGAATTTTTCACACATGTTTGTATATCAAAGTATTATAATAAAACTATTTTTGTGGATTTTTAGAGATTTAATGGGATTTAATAGGATAATAAAAACCTAGTTTTCTGATCCCTTAAAACCCTGCCAGGCTCTGGCGGTCGACCGTTCTGGTAGACCGGACGTGCACAAGAATGTGCACAAGGCCGTGTCAGTTGGCCGGTCGACCGGGCGGTCAACTGACTGAAGGCAACCCACTCTCGGGTTGCCCCGGTGACCGGGCGGTCGACGGCCAGAGAGCCGTTGCCCTCTACTTCAGAGCCCGGTCGACCGGGCGGTCGACCGGAAGGCTCAACGGTCAAAAATGGCCGGTCGACCGGCCGGTCAACCGGAAGGCCATTCTGGGCCTAGTCAGCTGCCAACGGCTAGTTTTGTTGGGGCCTTTATATACCCATCTCTTGGGTGTTTTGAGGTAGAATTTTAGAGCAAAAATTTACATCTTCCAGCAAGTTTTTAAAGAGCTTTTAGTGCTTAAAGATTTGATCTTTATCTTGTTTTTAAAAGAGTTAGAAAATCATTTGAAAAGAAAATTCTTTGGGAATTGGTTTGATCTTCACTTTCAATTCTATCTAAAGTTTTTCCCTAGAGTTTTTCTTCGAGTTTTGATTTTCAAACTCTTTGTTTTTCCACACTTGAGCCATATCTTGCTATCCTATCTATAGGATCTTTATTTTGTGGGAAAATTGGTTGGTTTGTGGTTGAGATAGACCACCAAGTTGTACACTTCCTTCTTTGTGATATCCCTCTAGTGAGAGGTGATTGATTTGGTATCCCTCTATTGTGAGGTAATTGTGAAAGTTGTGATGGCTCCCTCTAGTGAGAGGTGGAGATTGTGTTTAGCTCCCTCTAGTGAGAGGTGGAGTGGTGTTGGAATCCCTCAAGTGTGAGGTGATTGCTTTGTATTGGCTAAGTGCCTACCCCTCTGTGTGAGGCGGTTTTTGTGTTGGTTGTGCATTGCCTCTAGTGAGAGGTTGTATTCGGTTGAGAGAGGAGCTGTGTACTCCCGGTTATATTGCCCAAATCCTCAGTGAAGTTTCCCTGTGTGGGAGTCCTGTGTGGACAAGTTAATGGATTGAAAATCCTTCTGTGTGAAGGCGGGGACGTAGAGCTGTGTGCTCGAACCTCGAAACATATCTCGGTATTTGTGTTTGATCCATTGACTCTAACTCTCTCTTTATATTGTGCCTTGCATCATTTCATATTGCACATTCATATATTATGCTTGCCTTGTTTGTGTGTGCCTCACTCGTGTTAACTACGAGAGCTTCATATAGCACCTCAACTCTTATTCAGAGGAATCAAGAGGAGTTAGTCTAGAGCCCTTCACCGGGAATTCGGCTACATTCGTTGGTTACATTAAGTGTGTTGCAATTAGTTTTAATTTTCGCATTTTATTCATTAGATTAGCCGTACACCTATTCATCCCCCCCCCCCTCTAGGGTACTTTCAATATTACGTCCCTTACCTTTTACATTTCTTTAGAAAAAGCAGAGCAAATAAGAAGTAAAAAAAATGAAGGGGGTGACAACATCGAAACTGTTGTCGCCCCCTCGTAGTGGAAGGGTTAGGATTAGGGTATGGATTAGACTTGGGAGGGCAGATTAATCAATTTTATTAATTATTAAGTATTTTAACAGAAAATAACAAACTATTCTCTTTTGATTCTCAAAAAGTAACAACAGGTGGTAAATTTCTAAGACTTGAAAGATTTGACGGATGAATTAGCAATATCAATGATTTGAGGGTAAATTTTCAAATAGGTATGATTTAGGGGTTTATATATTAAAAAACTCCTAAGTTTGAGGTAGATAGCTGGAGGGGAAAATTTAGAATATGAAGGATTTAGAATTAGCAGAATGGAAACAAACTATATGGAATTTAAATTTGACAATATGGCAAGAAGAAGCAGATGCACAACACAGATTGATGGTCATGAAATACCTTAAAGGTCTCATTTTCGTGATTTAGGATCAATCATTAATTAAGAAGTGAAATTTTGGAAAATGTGATTCATAACATCAAAGCAGGACGGTTAAACTAGAGAAATGGCTCTAGTGGTTATGTGATAGTTAGATAACTATGAAATTGAAGCAAAAAAATTATAGAACGACTATAAAACATGTGATGCTTATGGTTCAAAATGTTGGGCAATCAAGAAGCAACATGCCAAAAAATAAGTGGAGCAGAAGTGAGAATACTGAGACAGATGGGTGGTAATACACTAAAAGAAAGGATAAAAATACGAACCATAAAAAATTAGAAGTTTCTCCTATTGAGGATAAGGTGAGGGAGAATCGATTGACATGGTTTGAGGCTTTGAGCATGTGCATTGCATACCTGTAAATGTGCCAATCAGATAAAAAAAGATAGGATCATAGTTAATGGGGAAGTGAGGGTTGTTGCGAGGTATCAATGAACTTTGGTGGAGAAAATTAAAAAAGATAATTTAATGCTTCATGTTACAAAGATGGCCCTTAAAAATGTTGAATGGAAGAAAAGGATTCATGTAGCCTGCCCCAGAATTTTGGGATAAAGCTCGTGTTTTGTTGTTGTTGTTTGTTGTTGTTGTACATGCGGGGGGTACAGGTAACATATTTATCTTAACATGCATGTAGAGGATACATCCATGACTTAGGTAGCACAATTTCTTCCAAATAACTTGCTAGGCACGAATACAGAAATGAATTTTAATAGATATAACAAAATCAGCAGATATTACGGGATATAGCAAGGTAGTGAATCTAAAACATGTAGTACGTGTGAGGTGCAGTATGCTGCTTTCAGAAACTTGGATAGACCTCTAAAAACTAGATAACAAACTTCGGTGTGGAGATTAGCCTGACATCTCATTCAAATATCAAAACAATTTAATATTCTAGGAGTCCCATAGCACTCTGTAATAGCTCCATGAGGTCTTATTGCAAGCTAATTGCACTAATTTGCTATGAGTCAACTTTTACTATTTTCCATAGTCTAAACCGGGGGCAGACCTAGACACATTGATTGAGGAAATATGACCGATGTTATTTAACAGAGGAGATGGGCCTTAGATTAGCTATACTGGCTTTGTTGTTGTCATATAATTTTTTTCAAGGAAACAAAGTGTTTGTAATCGTCATCCCACACAATGTCTTTCTAACAAATTGACATTTTAGGTCTGTCTAGGTGTCAGTTTTGGGTGCGTATTCTCTTTTGGGAGCTTCCTTTCAGGCCTGTCTTGGTTTTGAGTATTTGGGAGGGTTCATCTTAGGAGGCTATTTCTTGCAGGAGAGGGCTAGTTGGGTTTGGGGAAGGGAATTCTAGCAGAGGTGCCAGGTCCTACTTGTGAGTAAAGTTTACCAGCTTGGACTCTCTGGACCACAAGCTCCTCTTTTGCCAACTGGTGCAGATGAGGTACATTTGCTCATTTGCTGACATTGACTTCAAAATTATGACCATGAGCCTTGCCACTTTATGCACATTTCCTACCGCAAGAAGTCGTACAGACACCATCACTTAATTCTCCATTCACATATAAAAGTGAAAAATTACTGCTATTTATGGTTGCAAAAGGTGTTAAATTTTAATTTCAGGAGTTCACAGAAATTCCCTATTCAAACACATATATGCATGCATGCATGCATTGCATGTTTTTTTTGTTGTGTGTGTTCATGACCTAACCTACAAACTAAAGTTAACTCCAAAAGGCAGATTTAACTCGTTTTCCGCCAATAGTTTAGATATAGAAACCACACATCCACTAGTATTTAATACTCCAGTCCCCTAACATCTAAAAATTGGTCACCATGAATGGACTGAAACTCTTGAGGGAGGAGTTATGTGCTACCTATTTAGGAGATTTCTTTTTTTTTTTTTTTTTTTTTTTTTTTTTTGGGGGGGGGGGGGGGGGGGGGGGGGGGGGGGGTATGTTAACTTACTCTGTATATAGTATTTAAACAGTAGATTAAGAATTCAATGGCATTTTAGGCAGTGGATTTCTTCAACATTTCTGAGATGCCTTAAACATTCTGTTGACTATCCAGGCACATCTAGACCAAGTGCAAAAATAGTGCTAAACCAGACATGTACTAAATCAAATCACATCTAACTGTTAAAGGGTTGATAACTCCTCTCAGAATCCAACGTAGAGTGATGTGTGTTTGGCGTGTGAAGAAAAGATGAGCTTCCATCTGTAGCAGCTAAATATCTATACTCTCGTCCTCTCTTGCAATAGGATCACAATACAAAAGAGAAAACATTGAAATCTGGCATGCAAATACTCATAGTAAGAGAAGGGAGGATATTTTCTTGTGGGGGGAAACCTTCGATTTTGCTCGATCCTCATTACTGGTGCATTCAACAACATCTGGAATTTGAGAAAAAAGGTATGCAGAATTAGCAGCAGTGGTGGATCTTTCTCAATTTTCTTGCAGAACAGTTCACAAAATCTTGCAATATATCCCCAAGCATAGACAGAATCGCTTATCTGCAAAAGAAGAGACCAAACATCTTCAGTACAAAAGTGAATTTGCTGTTTCCCACCAAGGTCATTGTAGTTGAAAATATATAATAGTAATAGAAAATCCAAATAATGATATCCTCATAAATGTGCATAGTCAATCCACTCTAGTTGTTTACTTACCTGTTGATTAATCTAGTAATAAAGGGCAATAGAAATATGTTAATTGGTGCTCTCGTTAAGCTTATCTTCAATCAATGACAAGATCCAACAATATTTACCCAAAATGCAGCGGCCCAAGCAGGACTTTATGGGAGGTCACCCATCAGAATGTAGCATGGACACTTCTATCATGGGGCCATGGAGTGTCCGAAACGTGTCCGACACGTGTCGGACACACGTGTCATGTGTATTTTTAAGAACTTGTCACGTGCCCACGTGTCGTGTCCATTTCAACGTTGCCGTGTCCATGCAACATATGATAACAGTTCTAGTCTCGCATAGGAAGGCTTAGTCACAGACTTTTCCTGACTGTTTCTCCCTTAGAAATGCTAGGTATTTCATGTTTTAGTACGTTAGTACTTTTATATACTATAGACTTCCTAGCACACAACCAATGTGGGACAATCCATTTTCAGGTCAGCATTCAACTGTCCGGCACCCTTGCCGAACGCACACTCATGTCTAACTCTTGCGTTAGTTATACAATAGTTAAATAAAAAGAATGACAAGCAAATAAAGAGTAGGCAGAAGATTTTTTTTTCCTTTCAGAAGTTGGTCCTTCGAATACCAAAGTGAATAGACCTACAAGATATAAGTGATCCACACACACAAAAAGGGTTCCATATATACACCTGAAATCTTTGCAACTGTTTCCACTCCTTACATCTTTAAGAATAGACACCTAGATACTTTTAAGTGAGACAAAAACCCACTTATTTTAGTAACTCCGTCTATATATTAAAAGATACATGGATTATTCCTTTTTCAGTGCCAGAACTTATTTAATCTATTATCAACTGATGAAATTACCCTTCATCTCCTCCCTTTCTTATTTCCTCTGACAAAACCCAACTCTCTCTTAATTAAACCCAATTACTCCCTCCTCTAACAGTGTCTTCTCCAAACCCAATGGCTCTCTACCCTCCCCCACTCCTTCAACACTTGACGCTTTCTTCTCCAACCCCAATAGCTCATTCCCCACCCCAACTCCCCTGACAGCTCTTTGCCATCACACTCTTATAAATTCTCCTTTTTCTCATCTTCTCTTCTATTAATCCAACTCTTCAGAGATGACTAGTGTTTTCTACTAGTGAAAAGAGAGAAGAGAGCACACCCCACAGAGAGAGGAGAGATATAGACAGAGATTATAATCGTGGGTGTGGGGTGGGGGGTGCGCGCAGAGAGAGAGTGACGTAGATAGAGATTATAATCGGTGGGTGGGTGTGGTGTGGGGGGGGGGGGGGGGGGGGGGGGGTGCATGCAAAGAGAGTGATGTAGATAGAGATTATAATCGGAGGGGTGGGTGTGGGGCGTGTATGTGTGTGTGCCCATTACAAAATATTACCAGTGGATGGGGTTTTACTTATTTTCTTTGAGTATTCGAAGGACTTTGTTATAGAACATTGAACTAGTGCAGGACATGAAGGTAGCTTTGATGATTGGTGTGCCTACAAACATGTATAGCTGTATGTATGACGAACAATCAACTGAGCAAATTGGTCTATTTATTGATAAAGGTGGTGTTGTTGTTGTGTGTTGTTGTTGTTGTTGTTGTTATTATTGTTATTATTATTATTCTTAGGTATTTTCCTTATCGATATCCGAAATCTATACTAATTCCATTTTCACCTATGAAATCTTTATAATTTCGTATCAGAATTAACTTCAGCTTAAACAATATAAGTCTATAATATAATCTCCAAGATTGAATCCCATGGGTTCAAAATAGAAATGCTTTAAAGGAACCCACCAATAAGAAATCTCATAGGTTGCTTGAATTATTATATGTTTTAGTCCATTCTTGAAGTACCACACTACAAGAAACCATTGGGGTCCAGTGAAACTCTTTACATGCATTCTTTTAGTTAATTCAATAAACGAGGATCTTCTACAACAACAGATGGTTTCCTAACAACAGTTTAGTACTTAGAGTCACTATGAAAAAAACTGTGATATAATCTACAAAGATACCACTCACTGTTTATCATATAATTAGCATCTAAGCCTTTTCACATCAAGTTATGGTCAGCAAGGGAGTGGAAATCAAAATCAAACAGGCTGAACAGAAAATTTGACACAACTTTACAGCTGATTGTCAACAAGAAATCAACCCTCTAAGTTGATGCCACACTGAATGCCAAGGAAACAGTAGCCAACAGAGGGCTTCCATTAAACTGAGTAGACCAGTGGGTACGTAGGAGAGAAAAATAATTCACCAGACTCGAAGATGTGGGTTAGGGTTGGGTTTTTGAGATGAAAGTGATGAACAGTAATACGTGGGAATTTCTGGGGGTTTTTTCAAGCTAGGGTTTGTAGAGAGGCTAGGGTTTTTTTTGGGAAAGGAAAGAACTAGGGTTTGGATTTTTTTTGTTGAATAAAAGAGCAGGAATTTAGCTTTGACACCAAAATTAATGTGGGTTAGGGTGGGATTTTGAGATGAATAAGAAGGTGATGAACAATAATACGTGGGAATTTCTGGGCATTTTTGCGATTCTTCATCACCTTCTTCATCTCAAAATCCAAACCCTAACCCACATCACCCGAGGGGGGAGAGGAAAAGGGGGTTGGTTATTTTAGTGGTGAACAGGTCATGTGAACAATACTGCAGACTAGTAATCTTTGGGGTTAAATTACATTCCATTGTGCTAGGAAAGGTCTAGAATCTTTTTGTTTCAATTTGGTTCCATATCCAACTTATGGAAGTTTTAGTCAATTTTGTTACATTTTCCTATTCAATTTAGGTTAGTATTTGAGTCTTGTTGGTAGTTGTTGGACACAAGTTAAATCTTTGAGTCCACAAAAAAGGGAGTCTTTTTGTTTTTTGGATATCTACTTTTTAAAATTTATTTCTCACACTATGTTCCATGAGAAACTTATGACATGTTATTAGAAGATTACTTACAATAGCTCTAAGTTTACATAGATTCCTAGTTTAAATCTGACATCAATTGGAAGAAGGGCACCCCTATCTCTACAAAGTTAGGATCCTTTATTATCTATTGTTGTGCAAAGTGGTCGTGTGCCATATCAATCATTCTGCCAACTATAAGATTTGATGTGGAAAAAATGAGGAAGAAAAATCTTGGTTAATGAACAAAGAGGTGGATCTTTGAGCACCCATTGGCAAAGATACCAGCTCCCATTCATAGTGAACCGGCAAAGACGGTGAAATGTGTTGCGGACTTGATAAATAACCATGTCTGGGACAATGAAAGTATCGGTCTACGCTTTGGTAAGGAGCTTGCGGCGAGAAGTGGCAGTATCCTGATTGCAATAATGAATCAGCGCGATTAAACTCACTTGGAGGGGCCAGATAGGGTCTGGTTATATAGGGTATGCGCGTGCCGACAAGAAGAGGGACTCTCAAGCAGCTAGAAGTGGATTTGATCTCTCAATGTTGCGCCTCAGATTAAGAATTTTATCTGGAAGCTTACACACTTGCGTCTCCCAACAGCTATGGAGGTCGCGAGAGGGATGAACTCGAACTCAGTCGCTTGACATGTAATGCAGCAGCAAAGGACACTGTGCATTTGTTTTCAAGTTGCCCCTACTATCTGGTCATTTGGGATGCCTATAGGCAGCAGCTGGGAGTAGATATTTTGAAAGAGGTGAGCAGTTCGTCTTTTTGGGAGCATATGACAAGTATGAGACTTCGCAGGGTGTTACTGGGTAGAAGGAGGTCGGTTCGTGTATGTTCTTTGGCGCATCTGGAAGGCTAGAAACGTACCGATCTTCGATGGAAAGTTAAGAAGCGCGTCAAGTGTTCAAAGAAATGTGGAAGTGGAAATGAGGCATATTGGCTGGCAAAGAATGGCTCAGTCGGGCATGTTAGCAGTGATAGCTCTAGGCCATGCTTTGTTAGATGGGAAACACCAATAGAAGACAAGCGTAAGATTAACTCCGATGGAGATGTAGCCGAGCGAAAAAGCAGGTTGTGGTTTGTGGTAAGAAACGCTGCGGGATAGCTGATATGTGAAGGGTACTCGACTATTATATCGATTGTTTTAAATATCGACTGATATACCAGTATATCGACACTAGTATTTTATCTAAAATGATACGATAAGTGCAAAAATTACCGGATATCATTTTGGACCGATATGGGCCGATATATAGCCACGTGGCCGATATATCGGCCGATATCCGGATGAAATATCCGATATATCGGCTGATATAGTTACTTATTTGGATAATTATTTTTTTTGCTTGAGAGATCGTTTTATTTTATTCTATGTTCATTGTGGTATTTCAATGATGTTTTATATGATGTTTTGATAATAACTTATTTCTTTTAATAATGTCTTATATGTATTGAATATTGATATATCAACCAGACTATATCGTGATATATCACCCGGTATCCGCTATTTGGTATCCGGTATATAATTTTATTGACCGGTATATCGCTGATACTGATATTTAAAACACTAATTATATCCAATAATGATGCTGAGGCAGAGGGGCTCTGGAAGGGGTAATGACTACGGGGAGAAGCCTCCTTATCATGACTTTGGGTTGAAGGGGACTTTGTCTGTTGTGGTCTTTAAAGCACTATTAGAATGGTTATTAAAGCACTACTACAAGACACCCAACCCAATTCCATCAGCATATGTTTGGTGATATTCGACGATTTCTGAAACCGACAGAAGATTGAAAGGCGACATACATATTTAGAGAGGGAAATCAACCGGCGAACTGGTTGGTGAAGCAGGCAACGAAGGAGGGTGGTAGAATGTGTTGGTTCTCAGCCTTCCCTAGAGAACTTGTTGAGTTGTGCCAAAGATATGTATCAGCTTTTATTTATGAGCGATTATAATAAATAGCCTTCTGGCTTGATTAGCCCAAAAACACTAGCAAAGAGCCAATAAAGAAAGCAATAAAAGTGCAAAGGATAGCATTGGTACCAACAACAAACCATTCCAAAATCAAGTTTATCATCCCAAAATTGAGCCTGCACGATTTGCAAATCCCAAGCATTGAGGATTCAATCGGTTCAGCCTTCAGATCCAAACTGGAGGGGCTCTTAGAATTGAAATCCAGGACTTCTTATTATATGACATATAGAAGAGAAATAAGATAAGAAACAAGCATTGAACAATTATTTCAAGTCATTATGAACATGTAGATTGATCTGTGCCCAACAAGAGCGGAATGTAGATAAGTCTTCTTAACCATTTGCTAAAAATCATTGCTAAAATTTTTGTAAGAAAGTTGAGAGGGTCACAGCGAACTAATTGGGAAACCAAACTAACTTCATTGCCAAGACATGTCTTTGGGGGAGTTACAACTATCAAAATATTATAGCAAGAGAAGTAAGCAAAATGTTGCCACTTGAAACTTGACTGCAACAACAGCAATGACAGAATCAGAGTGGAAATTTATCTCACAAACTCAAAGACTCAAGGGATTTCGGGATGTAGTTGTATCAGATTAAGTCCTGTTAGTTTGGCTAAATCCTTGCTCGTGATTAATGACACAAAAAACGAGTAGTAAATTTGAAGAGCGGCAGATGCACAAGGACCCTCTTTCCCATCTCATATTGCACATAAGAAAGGTGTGTTAAACAAACAAAAGGATGCCATAAAGCAAGTTTTATTGTAGAGCTGGGCAATGAAAAAGGTACGCATTGCCAACTGGTGATATAAATGATACTACTATTTAGGATAAGCCAGTGTAGTCAAGAAATTGTGGTTAAGCCGCCTTTATTGCTTAGGACTATGGACTGCTTCTCAAGGGAACTAGACTCTCATCAAAATGTTTGGTGAGATTGGAAGGATTCCTCCTTAGCTTCACATTCACATTACATTAACAATAAGCACTAAAATCTAGACATCAAGCCAGAATAAGATCATAAATAGTGTCATTGTTGTTCATAAATAGTGTCATTGTTGTTCCACTAAATCCCTGCTTAAACCCTGCTTTTACTGTGATTGTTTCGGACGCTTCAGGCCCTGCTTCCAGGGTCAGAACATTTTGATGTTGTATCTACCATTTTTCTTGTTGATGCTTTTTTTGTTATTTAGATTTAGTGTTAATTTGTTATTTCTATTAACTATTATGAAATTTCTTAAATTCTGATTTATTTTTCTTCTAAGTTTTATGTTTTTACTATATTTTTTTCTCAAAACATCCCTGGCACTTTTTGCCACTAAAGTCTTGCTTAAGTGTCATGCCTTGCATCTCTAACTTTTAATTTCAACAACATTACTATTGTTAGTGTGTGTTACTATTAGGAGTCAAAGAGCCAAGGCGCTAAGTGGTTCAGTGCATTTAATATCAAAAGTGTATGTCCATAATGACCTGTAATGTCTATTTCTCTAAAACATAGGCTTGTTGTACATTGTTTCTTTAATTTCTGCGTCTTACTTTCAGAAGCTAAAGTGTATCCCCATGTAGCAGTTAACTGCTAATAAAGGGAACCTCAAGCAATTTGATCATACTGAAAAATAAAACTAAATTCTAAATAGGTGACGCAATGCATAATACTCAGTACCATGTACGTAAAATGTTACAATTACTGCACACCATGAGAGAAAGATCTGGATTACCTTAGAGAAAGTTGACATGGTATCACAATCTAACTCAAGAACTTTAATCATATCCTGCAGAGACTTTTGAGTTTCAGATAGTTGCTGCTTGATTTGTATACTTTCTTCAATCTGATTCTTGGCAAAAAGTTAAAATCAGAATGTTGAATTGTAAGCAAACTAATCATTCTAATAAATATAATATGACACGACAACATCCACCCATGAGGTAAATGCATTATCATAACCAAGTTTAAAAAAACAGAACAATACGCCCGCGGCGGGGGGGGGGGGGGGGGGGGGGGGGGGGGGGGGGGGGGGGGTAAGCATGTTTCTTTGTAATCCATAACATGAAAATAGCACAGAATGGTCCTCTTGACATTACAGGCTCCAGATTAGGAGCAGAGAAGAGGGGTTCCAACAATATCTATATCAAACACCATATATCCGGCAAGCATACAATTAGGTTAACAGAATAAGTACCTATCATCTAAGTCACCTTCTTTCTGCTGTAATATTATTTATCGAGGTATGTGAACAGAAGAATTTCAGCAAAATGTTCCTCAAGCACTCAAGTCAAGGCAGCAATAGCAGAAAAATAAATCATGACTCGTGAGCAATAGCCAAATGAAGAATGATGATGAACAGAGAAAAAAAAGATTTTGTCATTGTACCCAGCTTACTTGCATTGGGTTTAAGGCAGCAAGAATGAAAATCTTGTCTAGTTTAATACAGATCATAATATGAGTTTCACCTGTTTTAACCACAAACAGACCTGATAACCCACCCAAAAAAAACATACAGAAATACTGACATAAACCACGGTGGCAACAGTGAAGCAACATTGCAGCAATCAAGTCATTTGCGAGCTCGGCATATCACAACAAATGCACTGTACTGAGTTGGTATGGTAAGCTATACAGGTTGGGCTCAGTAACAATTACTCATGTTGGCACTTATCGTACGCGAATACAGATTTGATCACAATGTCTTGAGTGGCAGATTAGCAATCCATATCAACCTAAACCATTAAGGAAGTTATCTACTCTGATGCCAATCAAGAAGCAAGTGCAAGTTGTGAGCTCCTTTGAAGCAAGTTACTGTGTGCAAAACAGCTTAGGTAGGCACCATTATAATTGTCACTTTGACTGGTCTCGTGACCCACCCAACCTTTATGCACAACAACTAGTTAAGATGCATTCTTGTACATAAATCTACCATACTGCTAGATAGTCACCTTTCTAATTAGGAATCATTATGTATTTAGGAATTGTTATTAATTAGAGTCATATCGGTACATGATATAGGAGTTCCATTTCTATTAGGTGTTGTAGTTGTATTTACCTATAAATAAGAGTATACAGAGAGAGAACCCATTAACTCTCTAATTTTCATAAGCTAAATCTTCTCATGGTATTAAAGCCCTAGGGTTTTGATCCTTTGCAACCATAATCGTCATCATCTCCATCTGCCACCACTAACATCATGTCAATTCTTCTTCTTCATAAAAAAAAAAAAAATTCCTTCTTTTTGTCCTATTTTCTGATCTGAACTAATCAGATCTGCTAAAAAAATTGTACTGCTCATCGTGAACAGTACTGTGCCGGTAATGTCACGTGAACATTAACAAAAATGAGAGAGAAAAAGAAAGAAAATTGATCTCTATTTGGTTTTCCTTTCTCTTTTCGATGATATATTCTTTTTGAATATTTGGAGGTTTGGCGGTTTTGTATGAGTTATCTTAGATCCCCAAGGAGGATCATTTGTCAGGGAAGGATTGTTTGTTTGGGTGTTCAGATCACGAAGGAGGATCACAATCGTCTGTTTAGGTTATTTGTTGGGTGTTTAAATCTTGATGGAGGATCGTTTACTTGGGTATTTTAGCCAAAGTGAGATCAATTTCAAA
>JAVJIF010025202.1:0-64665 GCA_038442645.1 Agave tequilana | reverse complement strand
TTTCTCATGTTTCTCATGCTACTTTTTCATCACCTCCTATTGATAAAAATGATATTCATGTTTTGAAAAATAGAATTGATTGTTTTGGCTCTACTTTGAGCCAATGTGCATTTAAACATAATAAAGTGAAATTTGTATTTTGCAAGAAATAAATTTCACACATACATGCACATCCTACACACATTCACCTCATGTACACCATGATGACACCTATTCTCATATGTATGCTACAGCATGCACATGTACACACTGTGGTCGCAAAGGCCATCTTGTAAAATTTTATTTTGATGGACTAAATTTTTTAAATTTTGCAAATAACAAATGTTTGGGTTCCCAATATTTCTAACCCTCATGGACCCAAAAAAGATATGGATACCAAAATCCCCATCTCTTATGTTTGATGTAGGTGTGGGCTCTCACAAGACATGAGAGGTTTGGTGCCTTGGTGGTGCATGCATTTGGAGATTAAGGACAAACACATTTGATGCATCGCAATCAAGGAAGCAAGGTGGAAGGACCATCTCTTGTTTTCGAAAAATGAATTGACTACATCAGTTTTGGTAACCATTTCTTCCTCCTCTTTAAAAATATTTTAAATATTTATTTGCTAGTGTAAGTAACCTAGACTCTATCATGATGTTTTGTGCTGATAATTGAGTTGATTGGTTACTAAACTTTGCATGTATTTTTGAAAAAAATTTCAATAGATTTACATGCTATTTCTTTTGGTTGATTCATATTTTTATATGCTTTAGTTAAAGCATATATTGATTTAAATATCTATATCATATATTCATATGTGCGTTCATATGCATATTCTATTAAAACTTGTGTTATACATGTACAATTTTGAGATACATGCTTTACATGCTCCATTCCTTTTATGTACTCAATTATTTGTCTGATTGTACATTGTATGTCCTAGTTTTGATGATTCATGCATAATTATATGATATATCATGTTTTTGAGAAAAAGAATTTCATACAAGTTGTGTTTTGAACCTTAGTATTTATTTTCATGAACATGTCATTTACATGATTCTTGTACACTCACATTTTTATGTTTACTCATGACTTTATTTTTATAAGCATTTATGAGCTTTATAGATTTCGAGTGTCAACTCTTATGTTTTTAGCATGCTTCATGGGATATATGATTTGTTTTTATGTTTGAAAGATTTTTAACTACCTTTTCAATAATTTTTTAAACTAGTTATTTACTCTTCATTTTGTAGTGTTTTCAATCTACAACTATTTTTAAATATTTTTTGAAAACTTCTACCCTTAAAGGGAGGTTGATTGGGCGACCATGCCTTCTGTGCATTATTAAAAATCTATTTAACACGTGAATGATAAGGATGGATGAAATGAGTTATATACATAATTTTCATGGTATTTCATTCTTGTATACTCATACTAGTTTTCTATATATGTATACACCAAAATTCAAGTGATATTTCCATTTTTATACATACGTATATATGATTTAGATTGTACTTATTTTATAATGTCACATATTGTATAGTACAAACTTTTTATGCTAAGCTTGATTTAATTTTAAATATTAATTGGTATTTTTACAAGCTTATGGATTGATTTCAATCATCATTTTTTTGGTATCAAGATGTACTTCATGTTTTACCTTTAATTGGTATCAAAATCTACTATTGGTATCTTAAAAATTTTGTTTATCTACAAGTGGTATCAACATTTATTTTATCAACTACAATTTGATTTTATTGGAATCATAATTCATTTTGTTAACTTCAAGAAATTTTAAAATTTATTTTTAAAAATAATTTCAAACTTTTCAAAATTTGTTTGATATATATTGCCTATATGCAAGGGGAGCTTAACATCTCCTCTATATATTGATTCATGTTGATTGTATTTTACATATTGAGGAGCTTGACCTCTTTTCTTTATGTGATATACGTGTGTAGGGGGAGGATAACATCTCCATTTATCATTATATATTATACTTATGTGGGTTAGAGCTTAGTTATCCCTTCTCCATGTAATGCATGTATGCAAGAAGAGCTAACTTAACGTCTCTTCTCTTCATAAATGTATATCACAATACCTTTATATTGTTTGTGTATTTTCACCCTTTTGTTGATGAATTGACAAAAAAGAAAGAAGAATTTAGAGAGTTTATATATGCTTGTTTAATATTTTATTGTTCATGCATATATATTTGTGTTTAGTTAAGTGCTTTTATTGAATATCTTTATGTTTTTGCTATGCATGATTTAAGGGGGAGCTTTAATGAAGTTTATCTTTAATCCATGCGTATATAACTCCATGAGTTTTATCATCATCAAAAATGGGGAGATTGTTGGCCCAAAGGCCCATTACTCTAGTTTTGGTGATGATCAACTCATGTAGTTATAGTACTAATGATCTTATATTTATTAAGTTTCAGATATTTATCAAGATTTTAGTCAGTGTTTAGCTTCAACAAAAAATTCCAAATTAAAATTTGAAGCTAGTACGTGTTGATTTAAGAACTCACGCTTCAGATCGTATCAATACTCAAAGAGGAGTCTAACTCATGGATCAAGTTTTGGTCAAGTTAAGGTGGAGAAGATGATTTTCAAGAGAAGATTTTCAAGATTTGTGTCACGTTTGTAAGTTTAAGATTTGTGCTTTTAGATAAATTGTAAAGGATAAATTAGTTGTGGATTGCTTAAGCTTATATATACACACACACAAAATTTATATAGCATTTTCATAAGAAAAAGTTTTAGTTTCGGTTTTGGTTTTTAAGCTTCAAAGAAGATATATTTATGTTTCATGAATAGATTTCATCAAAACAAGTTTACATGTATTATATGTATATTGCATTTTATCCATATACATTATTAGTTCAAATGTTTAGACAAACTTTGTTTGATATTTCTAGCTCATACATTTAAGCTTTGTATTTATCAAAACTTTATTTTGAGCATATTGTCAAAAACATAGATATTTCATCTTATATGTGTATTGGATCACTTCCATACACACTATGCTTCAAAAGTGTTTAAAATATCTTATTTTTGTATTTGAACAAGTTTTGGAAAAATTATTTTTCAATCTGAAAATTGATTTTGAAAAATACGGTTTTCGGTTTAAGGTTAAACTTCTAATCGTAAAAGTAGTTCAATATGTTTGTAATATGTGCTAATTTTTTATCATACATATTTGTATTTCAAAGTGTTTCAAAGAACTTATTTTTATGGATTTTTATGTATTTTAAATAAAATTTTAGAGTTTTAAAAGACCAAGTTTCAAATCCTTAAAACCTTGACCTAGGCTTCTGGAGGTCGACTGACCGGTCGACCGAACTAGAGGTCGGTCGACTGAGAGGTCGATCGATGTGCACAACGACGTGTATAGACTTGGCTTGAGGGCCCGGTCGACAGGACAATCGACCGATCCAGAGAATTTGCTCTCTAGATCTGGCCCCACTCGACTGGCCAGGGAGCAGTGCTATCTGATTCTTGCCTGAGTCGACTGCTAGGTCGAGAACTAGGTGCGATCAATCGGGCGATCGACTGGCAACCCTAATGGTCATAAATATGACCGCTGGCCGGCCGACTGACAAGCCATCTGGCCCGCAACGACTAGTCTTTTGAACCCTATAAAATTAGGGTTCTTTTGGTCAGTTTTGGACAAGTTTATAGAGAAGTTTTTAAGCCAATTTTCTCATCTTTCTCAGAGGTTTTCTAACAAGTTTTTTGGGCTTAAATTTCATCTCAAAAGGAGCGTTTATCAAGAGAGTTTTTCTTGAGTTTTCTAAAGCATTCTCTTGAGTTTTTCCATCACAAAATCTATCTTGTTTTCTCACACAAGCTTGTGCTATCTTTTGCTATATCCATCCTATAAGGATTCTTATATGTGAGAGTGTTTGTTTGTTATTAAGAAGTGATCTCAAAGTTTTCATCTTTGTATTGAGATGTTGTAGAGATCGAGGCCTTGGCGAGCTTGTGGGTTCGCATTGTATAGAGTTCTTGAGGGAGCTCATTATAGAGTTGCAGCCTCGCCAAGCTAGTGTGCTTGCATGTGTTGTTCTTGCGGGAACAAGTGAGAAACTTGCGGGTCCAAAGTTCTTGAGGGAGCTCGTTGTAGGTGTTGCAGCGCTGAGTGATCTTGCAAGATCGTTATAGAGGAAATCCTTCATAGTGTTGAAGGGCGGGGACGTAGAGCTAGTGTGCTCGAACCTCGAAACAAATATCCCGTGTTTATGATTGATTATCTCTCCCTCTCTCACTTGTGTTTATTATCTTGCATGCTTTTATTTTTCATCTCTATATGCTTGATATATCTTGTGCTCAATTGATATATATACTTGGGTTGTTTGTTGCTCACATTTATATTTAATCAAGAGAGCTATAGTGGCATCTCAACTCTTAACTCTAGAGGAATCTTGAGGAGATAGTCCAGCGCCCTTCACTAAAAATTTGGCTACACTCTTGTGTTATACTTGTGTATTAGCATAATAGTTTTTAGTTTGCATAATTAATTTTTATTCTGCATTAGTTTTATATAAGATTAGCTTGTCGCCTATTTACCCCTCTCTAGGTGACCTACAAAAAACACAACCTTTTAAGTATCCGTCAATTATGTAATAAAGTTTATAAAATAGTTTTTGAAAAAGATACTTGTCTTATATATGACACTAATATGATAGATATTTTATTTAAATGTACTCGTAATAATAATATTATGAGTTATCAATGACTTGTTTATCTTCAAATGATAATTTTTATTTTATTGCATTTAACAATGATTCTTCTCTTTGGCATAAAAGATTTGGACATTTAAATATGAAAACTATTTTAAAAGATTTAAAATCTGATTTAGTTAAAAGTCTTCTAAAACTTACTTTTAAAAGATTATTTTTGTAATTCTTGTCTATTAGAAAACAAGTTAAATCATCTTTTAAGCCTAGAGATTTAGTTTCTACTCAAAGACCTTTAGAATTATTATATTTATATTTATTTGGCCCTGCTCGTGTACTCTCTTTAAATAAAAGTAGATACATTTTTGTTATTGTTCATGATTACTTTCGATTTACTTGGGTTATCTTTTTAAAAATATAAATGATACTTTTGATAAATATGCAAGTTTTTGCAAAAAGAGTTCAAAATCAAAAATCTCTAACCATAATCATAATCCGAAGTGATCATAGAGGAGAACTTGAGAATGAATCTCTTGTAAATTTCTGTAACAAGTTTGGTATTACATAAAATTTTGCTTTTCCTAAAGCATCTCCTCAAAATGGTGTTGTTGAGAGGAAGAATAGGACTTTGCAAGAATGTGCTACAACTATGCTTGTAGACAGTAACTTGCCAAAGTATTTTTGAGCTGAATCAGTCGCTACTGCAGGTTATATTTTAAATGTGTTCTTATTCGACCTATTATGAGCAAAACATGTATGAACTTTTCTTTGATAGAATTCTTAAAGTTTCTTATTTTAAGGTGTTTGATTATAGATATTTTCTTTAAATACTAGAGATGCATTGAATAAATTTGATACTAAATCGAATGAAAAATATTTAATGGTTATTCTACTCATAACAAAGCATATAGAACTTTTAATAAGAAAGCATTTATTATTGAAGAATCTTTACTGTTAAGTTTGATCAATTTCTATCTAAACCTTCTATTTATATTTCTTCATATGATGCTAATATGATAGATACTCTTCTATTGATAATACTGTTACATCTCATAATAATACTTACATTTCTAATAAGTATGAAACTTCTACTAAGTTACCTAAATCATTTGTTGAGGTAAGAAATTATCCTCATGATTTAGTTATTGGAGATATTTCTCAAGGTGTTTAGGCTCGATCCAAGTTAAACTATTGACACATGTTGCATTCATATCTCTAACCAAAGAATATTAAAGAAGCATGTGTTAATGATTTTGAATCATTGTAATGCAAGAAGAGTTAAACCAGTTTGTTATAAATGATATATAGAATCTTATACCGTAACCACATGATCATTCGATTATCGGGATCAAATGGGTATTTAAGACAAATTTGACAAATCCGGACAAGTATAAAAACAAAGTAAGGTTGATTGTACAAGGTTACAATCAAGAAAAAAGTATTGATTTTGATGAAACATATGCACCTGTAGCTAGGCTAGAATCTATTCATATTTTACTTATGCATGTTTTATAAATTTCAAACTTTACCAAATAGATGTAAAAAGTGCTTTTTAAAAAGATTTATTAAGAAAACCGTTTATGTAAAATAACCTCCAGGTTTTGAACATGAAAAATTTTCTAATCATGTTTTCAAACTTAAGTAGGCTATATATGGTCCTAAACAAGCACCTCGTGCTTGTTATGATAGACTCAAAAATTTTCTTTTGAATTCTAGTTTTATATTGACGAAGTTGATACAACTCTTTTTATTAAACATGTAGATAGAGATATTTTGATTATCCAAATCTATACTGATAATATTTTGTTTAGTTCTACTAATGAAATTCTTTGTCAAAAATTTTCTAAGACTATGCAGAGTGAATTCGAGATGATTCACATGGATGAACTAAATTACTTTCTCAGTCTGCAAATTAAACAATTAAATGATGGAATATTTAGCAAACAAAGTAAGTATGCAAAAGAGCTTCTCAAGAGATTCGATATGAAAAATTTCAGAAGTAAGAGAACTCCAATGTATACTACTACTTTATAGAGAAAGATGAGAATAGTAAGAGTGTTGATGAAAAGATATATAGAGGTATGATTTGCTCACTCTTATATATTACTACTAGTAGACTTGATATTATGTTCAGTATTTGTTAATATGCTAGATATCAGTCTAATCCTAAAGTGATATATCTTAAAGCAGTGAAAAGATTCTTAGATATATTAATAACACTATTAATTATAGTTTATTTTACTCAAAATCAAGTACATTTGATTTATAGTGGCGCTGATTTTGGTAGATGCAAATCAAATAGGAAAGTACTAGTGGTACTTGTCAGTTTTTGACAGATTCACTATTATCGTGGTTCAGCATAAATCAAAACTCTGTGTCATTATCTATAACCGAAGTAGAATATAATGCTGTTAGTGTTGTATGTACACAAATTTTGTGGATGAACTATAGTATTATATGCACAACCTCATCTATCATGTGTGACAATACAAGTGCTATCAATCTATCTAAAAATCTTATTCAACATTCACGTACAAAACATATCGAAATTCGACACCATGTTTTATGTGATCATGCTATTAAAGGTGATATTTCTTTAAATTTTATATCTATTGATAATCAAATAGTTGATGTTTTTACAAAGCCTCTTAAAGAGGATGTAATTATAAAATTTAGAAGAAAACTGGGTATTTATGCAATTTTTGATATATAAAAACACAATGCATATAGTTTGCGTATATTTTCAAATTATTAGTTGACTTATATATGTAATAATCAACTTATACCTTTTATTAGTCGACTAATTTCATCAAATAGAGACTTGGTTCTTTCAGGATGCTAGACTTAGTCGACTAATTAGTGTTATTAGTCTACTACATCCTGGACTTAATCGACTAATATGGGAAAACTGTGTTTTTTAAATAGATATTTACTGCCAAAACGTGACCCATTTTACTTATATTTGGGATTCGAATTGTCTCTTATTCAATCCTAACCATTGATTTTATTTTCCTCACTTATATTTACCCTTCCATCTCTCTTACTCTCAAGCCCTAAAATTACCCCAAAAACTGTGATGCAGATCTCAACACACCAGTTGGCTGAAGTAGTTCTTTATCGTCCAGATCCTACAACAATTTTTGTTTAAATTTTAGTATCTATTTAGGTTGTAAGTCTTTTTCCTCTGTCTATATTACGTCTAGGCCTAAGAAAATCAAGTTTTCAGCTTCTTCCTCTTCAAAATCCACTGATTTTAGAGTTTTTCTAAAAATCCTAGTCTAGAGGCTGATTGTCTTAAAATGTCTCAATTAGAAATCATATCTGGTCGATTTGTGAGTTTCAATGATTTCATTGAGTATGTTATATCATCTTATCTTCAACATTTTGGCTCACATGACCCATTTTTCATTGAACACAAGCAAGGTTATTATTCATCTCTCACCTGCTTGTTTTTCACGAATCTTATATATGAAGATGATGATAATTCAGTTATGTTGTCTACCTTGGCTAATGGAATAGACATTGAGTTAACCCTAAAATCCTTTGGAAAGATTCTTAATATTCCCTATCATGGCCTCACCCTAAATGAAATTGAGATCCTGATGTGGAAGTACTCTTCAGATACTATCTTTCTGGTCAAGGTTCTCCGCCAATAATAAACCTCAACTCATATTTAGGCTTATTGGTCGTATCATTGCATATAACATTTGTTTTTAAAATCAGGAGTTATGATTATTATTCTCAAGATCTTGCTACTTCTGTTTACACCATTATGGCTAAACTTGAAGCTAATTGGGTTCATATTATATTTGATACACTTGTCAAGGATCCATCTACTTTTCATCCTTATGGAACTTTCCTCACGCATATCTTTCGTAAGTTCAAACATGACTTTGCTTCCAAGTCCAATGTGGTCAAAATTATTGAAGCCTTTGATAGATCCGTTCTACGCATGAAGCTACTGAAAACACCTCCACCATAACCAACTTTTCCTTCTCACAGTTCTACTGAGCCTCCCAATCCTCAACTCCTCATATTACTGATGCCTTTTACAATTCTCTTTCTGTTGAAATCTTAGATATAAAGGCTAAATAAATTTCAACGATGAAATGACAAACTTTCATTATAAATAATCAAAGTCTTATTCTGGATCAATTTTGAATTTGAACATAAGGTCAGATTATTTGGACACCACTCAACAAGAAATTCTTCAATATTTCAAGACCAACTTTCCACCAACACCTCCACCATCCGGCTCTAGTGTGTAATGCTCAAGCAAGATGTGGCCTTCACTGCATTTCATCTAGGATATATAGGCATTGCTTTTTGGTGTTTCTTTTCTGCATGTAGCTTTTTGTGTTAAAACTCTTTGTTATGTTTTCAAGACTTATTTCTATGTAATAACTTCTGTAGTAGACTCCTTTGTGCTATCTATCTCTCATTTGTGCTATCTATGTGAAATTATGTGTGCTATCTATGTATTTCATTTTTCCTTTTTATTAATGACAAAGGGGGGATCTATATGTATGTATCTCTTGTTAATGCTGTGGCATATGTGTTTGTTGGTATATATGTGTTATTAGTATTGTTTTTATGTATATCTTTATACAGGGGGAGTTTAAGCCGCACCCGTACACACACACACAGGGGGATCTTAGCTTATCTTATAAGCTATGACACACACACACACACACACACACACACACACACTTATTTGTCATCATCAAAAAGGGGGAGGATGGTAATCATGCCTCTACATGTTCATCACATGATTACATATCTATTAGTTTTAATGGTAAAAAACTTATATTTACACACACACACACACACACACACTTGTGTATATGATATTTCAAATGAATTTTGTACTCGCATATCTCTTGCAGCACAAGAGGAAAATATTTTGACGGAAATATAGCACATACATGATGATCAAAGAGTACAAGATCTTAAAAGATTTTTTACATTTTTTGTAATTTTTTTATTTTTTAGAAAAATGTTAAAAGCCTTGAATACATAAGTTTTTCACTTCCTAGTCGACTAATCCCTATCCCTAGTTGACTGAGTTAAGTTTGACATTTTAACTCTTTCAATTAATTTACACGTTAGTCGACTAACTCAATACCCTAGTCTTATAGAGTTTTATAGAGAACAAACTATTGACAATCTAGACATTGTAGTCGGCTAATAAGTGACTGATGCTCAGACCTAGTTGATTACCCAATATACCCAGTTGACTATAATTAATTCTACAGAAACATAAAATCCGCTTCTATTTCAATATAATCGACTACCCCAAATCATTAGTTGACTAATAAAGGCAAATTGTGATACCTAGTTGACTAACTCCTATTCCTAATCGACTATACAGTCAGTTTGTGACTGTTGGACAGTTGTGTAAGCTTTAGATTTTTTAGAATTTTCTCACTCTTTTATGATTCAAATTCAAATCTAATAACCACCCTAACCGTTTGAATTCTTTAGTTATAAACAGGGATTGATTTCTTTAATTTTTACATAACTTTTCATAGAAAACAATTCTGAATAAAAATTCTGTTTTCAGAAAAACTTTCTCTTTGATTCTTTCTTTACCCAATTTAATCCCTAGTGAAGAAATTCTGAGAGTCCTATGAGATCCTTATAAATTCACTTTCACACCAAAGTCAAGACTTATACGATAATTGTACTCACTACAAAAAAGGTCTTCTCATGTAGAGAAGAGCTATACAGATTTGGTGAAGGAGTTTGTCAAGTAGTGTGCTGTTTTTAATTTTGAGGGCTTTCAATATCAAGTTAAGAAAAATCTCAAGCGGATTGCTTGGGAACTAGATGTATATCTAGAGGACTGAACCATAATAAAGTCTCTTGTATTTGTATGTGCATTTCTGAGTTTGATTCTGCGCATATTTATTTTTCTTACAAGTTATTTACATTTCTTATTTAGAATTTTTAAAACACTATTAACCCCCTCTAGTGTTTGCGTTGCCATAGGTTTAGATCCTACACCATGGTAAGACATGGCGTCCATGCAAGGCTATATGCTAACCTTCTCAAATGTTCAGAGATACAATTTGATTTAGTTGACAATTGAGTAGTAACTCGATTTAAGAACCACGTCATGAAAAATTTATTGTATTCATCTATTACTCACTTCTCCATTCTTGATTTAGTTGGATTTATGTACCTTATACAGTCCATATGCTTATTATATATAATGTAATACTTTATCAGTGTTATTCAAGATATATCTATGTACTTGACACAATAAGTCATGACTAACAATAAACACACCAAGGACAATTTTACCATTGCCGCTTGTTTCCTTAGTACAGACCCTCTTAGAAAGTCTTATAGCTCCAATATTTGATAAATATTCATTGGAAAATTTAACTGCCTCTTCATATGAGTAACATTCAATAATGCAACCTTCGGGTAAATTTTGGTCCTCATATACCCTTTTAATATTTTCATGTATTACTCAAATGGATACATCCATCTTAAGAAGACAAAAGCACATAGTATAATCTCTCTAATCAAATGAACTGTTAAATGCACCATGACATCAAAAAATAAAGGTGAAAAATACATCTCAAAAATGTAACCCCCTGCTCCCTGGTGTACGTATCACCGTATCAGTACGCCATACGACGTAGAATGTTGATTTCACCTTTCTGGTCATCAGATTGAGCCGATTTTAGTTTCAAAAATTATTTTCTAATATTTTAGATTTTTCAAATTTTCAAAAATTTTTCTGGATTATTTTGGAAAATCTCCGTAGTCGGTGTCGACCAATACCGATAATTGGCTCTACGATTTTTAATTCACAAACGGAGTTATATTTTGAGAATCCGTTTCACCATATGTCTTAAAATCATATTATCTACGTTAGGGTATTTTTGGAGATTTTTCTGAATTTATTGAAAATCCGGCCAAACCGGTGTCGCCCGGTATCGGCGAGACACTCTGGGATTTTTAATTTGCAAACCGAGTTTAATTCCTTCAAACTGTTTCATATTACGTCTCAGGATAATATTTCCTATTTTTCTGGAATTTTTGGGCACCGTTCGGAGCTGGTCGAATGTTGGGCTAATATTATAATAATAAAATATTATTTTTTTAATCCTTTTCTTTTCCTTTCTTTTTCCCTCTTCTTCTCCCTTTCTCTGGAATCATCCCCCACCGCCATTGAACCCACCGCCTTTCCCTTCTTTAAAAACCCAGCTCCCTCCCTCTTTCTCCGGTTCCCTAAGCGCCGCCAGCCTAGGTGGGCGGAGCCGCCGACGGCAAGGCCGGGCTGGCCGCCGCCAGCCCTTGGCCCCTCTCCTCTTTTACTCTCTCTCTCTACTCTGTCTCACCTTCTCTCTCTCTCTCAGGCGCCCTCTCGGCCCGGGCCGCCGCCGGCGGCCCGGACCGCCGCCGGCCGCGGTCGGTGGCAACTATGGTCGCGCGGCTGCGCGGCCATGCCCAGGGCAGCCCTCCGCTGCCCTGCCCCCTTCTCTCCCTTTCCTCTTCTATCCCTCTCTCTATCTCTATCTCTCTCTCCCTCTCCGCCGGCCTGACGGCCGCGCCGTCGGCCAGCCTTGCTGGCCGGCTTGCTCGCGCAGCAGCAGCAAGAGCTGCTGCTGCTGCTGCTCTGTTATTGGGTTTGGGTGGAACCCGAACCCAATAACCCTATTGGGTTGCCTAAATGTTGGGTTGAAACCCGTTAACCCATTACCCATTAACTTAAGTTAATTGGGTATGAGTTGTGGATCTGGACCCGACCCGTTACGAACCCAACCTGCTCCAAAACCCAATAAAGGTAATTTTACAGAAAACCCCCTGCTACATTTCCGTATTTGCATGTACAATATTTTTATTTACATATCTAACCCATTTTGATGATTTTTAGCGTTCGGGCGATATCTGGAGCATCCGGACTCCGATCCGAACGATTCTGGATCCGTAGCAATCATGGAAAAGAGAGCTACATTCTCGTAGCCAGTTTGTGAGTATTTTTCTTTTATAAATTATATTTTCTCATGTTTAGTGAAATTGATTGATTGCCCACTTAATAAAACTTGATTATCAGTAAATCATTATCCGTACTGTTGACTACAAATGTCATTGTGGAGAAATCCCTGTAATTAAAACATATAGATAAAGATTACCTGAGTTATTATACCATGTATAGGTATCTCTGGCTGATTGGTTAGTTAACGCGATTTCTGAAGTTAATAATGTTCATAAGTAAAACTAGTCTCTTGATCGTAGGGGGAAGTAGCACTCAAAATATGTATTATCTATGAATCAATTGAAATGCTTAAAAGTGCTTAATATACCCACGATACTACCGTTATAGCGTTGGCTCAACGGGTCGAATCCACGGGAAGAGCTAGCGATGGAAGCTTTACACGTATGGTAGTGAAGTGAATCAAACTCAAGTAGAGGAATGGAGGATGGATCAATCCTTGCATAGCTTCAATTGTCACCATTGATCATTACAAGCTCTCTCCCTCACAATCACTCTCTTTTGTAATGAAATCTAGGGATAGAGAAGAAGAGGGAACTACAAGAAATAAACCTAGAGAAAATACATGAAAATTACAACTAATGAACTAATCTCCTCTCTTCTCTGATCAGTCCCAGATCGCAGGTGATAGTCCAGTATTTATAGCAGATCTGAGAAGCCTCTGGAGAGAATTCTGTTACCACAAAATCCGGAGCCAAACAACCCTAAGATTGCCGCGCCCCTTGCCGCGCCCCGCGGCAATCTTATGGCCGTTGGATCTGATCTTCTTGTTGGAGATCAGTTGGGAAGTGGTTATCCACGTGGCATGGTTAGTTTCTTTGTTTGTTGCGAGGATCTCTCTGGATCTGGAGTGAGATTTGACTTTATCTTGGATCTTTAACTAATCACCTTAATTATTGCTAATTAAGGTAATTAATTACTTTATCTCCTTTTAATTGTGTACCTGCAAATAAGTAGAGAAGAGGATTAAAAATCATATATTTAGTTGTATTATGCATGGGGATTATGATATATAATATGCAATATTGTGTACTAATCACATCTAAATTGATAATTACAATAGATTATTCTGTTTCATAATTTGGTGGCACCTACCGTATTCAGAATATATGACTCGTTATTCTTATTAGCAGTAGTTGACACTCGAGTAGATGCTATTACCCCAGACGCTAACATTAGTATGACTTAGATATCCTATCACACGGGACACTGTTATATCTCATGTACATGTAACACCATTACACAGATCCTCTTACATGCAACACTATGTCCCACCGATACATAGATACACCGATTCACTAGACATTGACATTTCATTACTGCTACATGCATATTGTCACTCTGCCATGGATACGCGACACTGATAGTTCATGTGCTCGTATCACCGTTGTACAGTTACTATGATACGTCACACTATTATTTCATCTTCATGTGCATATATATATCTATATATATATTGTTATCATCGTTACATGGATTCTCGGCATCCCTGTTACACATGCATACATGATTTATCTATTCTTGTCATATGGATCACCGTTCATATTGCATGTTGTTATCATCGTTACATGGATTCTCGGCATCCCTGTTACACATGCATACATGATTTATCTATTCTTGTCATATGGATCACCAGTCATATTGCATGTCATACTCATGTATGCCTGTTACATGATTGTTTCCTGTTACATCTATTGATATTCTTCTTATTGATATTCCCGTTACTGGACATGAGAACTGTTGATATGCGATATGTGGAATCCCACATCTATTGTTCCCTTTTCCCGCTATATTGTTCCCGTTTCCCGTTATCTTGTTCTATGCTATCAACAGAGTTTAGGTCCTGTTATCATGTTACATGTATCATACACTGTATTTGTTCTTGTTACATTGTATACTTGACATATCAGATCATAAAGCTAAATTGGGTATGGGGGAGACTTAACGGTTGATTAGATCTTATCAGGTGATGTACTGGATCCATATTGTTCTCCCACTGCTGGGGACGGTAGTGCTACCTACCAATTGCTCCATGAGCTCTTGTTACTTGTTTCATGCTCCCCTCTTAGTAGAGGGCCTTGGTCTTAGCAGCCAGGGGTTTGTTTAAGGCCGTGATCCCGGGTATGCACGAGATACATCTACCCGATAAGAGCTCCTCGACCATGGGTTTCCAAGTAACATAATAAAACAGTATACACAATAGTGACATCGGGAACACTTGTTATTTGATCACTCTCTCGTTTGGATAATGGTGCCCGTAGGCCATGTCCGGATGGGTTCGACTGGAGTGCGGGCTCCAGTATGAACTGCCAGTGGTATGGGACACTGGAAGTGATTGATTAAAATACCAGGTGGTACAGATTGTTATTATTGTATAAATCACATGACATGTTAGACTCATGTATATTATTGTCCCTTCAAATTTGTTACTATTCCTGATATGTTATTTCTTATCATGTCACCTGTATATCTTGCTACATTACCTGATGCATATTACACTTCATGTGGTGATAAACGTATGCCATGCATTGTATGCCTTTAGTTCCTGTATATGCTATAGATACTATTCTTGTTTGCTCACATCGCTATAGAATGATTGCATACTTCATCTACATGTTCATTTCCATCACGTCACCACTATACAACATTAGATGTGGTATAAAACTGAAGCCTACTGTGGACATGACCTGATGATAACATGCTAATTGATGATGGTATTAAAATATGACCTTGTTATATTTTTACAGATTATTAAATTTCTATTATATGGTATCACTATTACATAAACATGTATTATATATTATTATCGTGCTTGTATTACTATAGTATATGTTACTGCCTCCTTCATTTGACCACTCACTAGGTCGCTTTCTGACGACCCTGGGTTTGCGTGCCCAGGATGGAGATCCGAGTTATCGTATTGTCAGATAGTCCATTGGATTCACATAAGAGACTCATCATCGAGACCATTCATCGGTATCTTTGTGATTTTTTTTGTTATCCCTGTTTTCCTATCTGTTATGATCATAACCTCTTTTTGCAGGTATTCTTGTACTTATTTACTGCTGGAACTCTTATAAATATGGAGGTGGTTTCCCGTACTGAGCTTAGCGTACGTACGTGAGAGTTTTTCGCCCAGCGTATGTACGTCGCCATAACGTCTCCGTATCCTTGGGATCGGGGCGTTACATAGTGGTATCAGAGCCCAGGTTCACACCTGGTGTGGGTAACCACCTGGCTCAATACTCGGGCTCTTACCAACAGTACAAGCAGATTCAGATTCAAACTTGTCTGTATCTGCATTTGGGAATTCCAGCGACGAGTACAAGAATACCATGTTCTTGCCCATTCATTCCTTGACTCTGTTTTATTCTCGACTATCTGATTTCCTTCTACCTTTCTCTTCATCCTATTGCTTTCACTCTATTCGTTGTAGTTCCCTACACTAATTATCCACCTTAAGTTCCTTAGAGATATCAGAGCGCGCAGCGGAAGTGTCGTGTGCCCGTAATATTTCGGCTTTGGGGTTAAAATATTGTTCTCATACCTGAATTTAAATTTCGAGGACGAAATTTTTTGTAAGGTGGGGAGAAATGTAACCCCCTGCTCCCTGGTGTATGTATCACCATATCAGTACGCGATATGACGTATAATGTGAAGGTTCACCTAGAGGGGGGTGAATAGGTGAAGGCTAATCTAATGGTCACTTAATGACAAATAATGCGGAAGCTAAAAATAATTATGATCTAAACTAAACTTTTACACTAAACACCACGTATAACACAAGAGTGTTGCCGAATTTCCCGTGAAGGGTTCTGGACAAACTCCTCTAGATTCCCCTTGAATGGGTTGAGGTGCCGCGTTGGCTCTCTTGGTTAAATACAAGTGTTAGCAAACAATCCCAAGCAAGTATATCAACTAAGCATAATGAATATCTAGCATGTAGAAATAAAGACAAGTAATAGCATGCAAGATATAAAAGAGACAAAGAGAGAGAGAGAGTGAGCAATCGCAAACACAAGGGATTTGTTTCGAGGTTCGAGCACCCTTGCTGTACATCCCCGCCTTCGACGCCGAAGGATTTCCACTATAATCGATCCCAATGGATCACCCGGTGCCGCAACACCTACAACTCTCGGACTCTCTAGCCCGTACACACCGCAAGCACACTGATCGTGGGCGGAACTAGCACTCAAAAATGTGTTTTATGTAAAATCGATGAAAAGCTCGAATGTGCTAATGTACCCTCGATACTTTCGTTATAGCATGGCTTAACGGGTCGTATCCACAGGGAAGGGAGGCGATAGAAGCATTGACAGTTTCTATTCCCGTTATTTGTTAACAATTCTTCTTTGTTGAAAGAATGAAAAAGAAAGTGAAAAGAAAAAGAAAAGAAAATCCAGAATGTGGTAGGTGAGGAAAGCGTTGAAAACGTCGAAGAAAACCAAAATAGAAGTGGTTTGGAAAACAAATAGAAAATAGAATGGAACAAAGATGAACTAAGAAGGATGGTAAAAACACTGATGAAAAGATAAAAGAGTTGCCTTTAAAAACAAAGAAAAAGAAACCTCATGGCTACTAACTACTAAATACTCCACTAACCATGCTAACCTCTTCGAGATAGTTGCCTCACATTTTGATCCTTGGCCATCACAATCCTTGGCTCCAAGAGACGATACAAAGCATGGCTCATGGATGGTTCATCACATTCAAAACATTGCATCAAGAACAAGCTAATACAAGCATCACTCATTACACTACTAGCATGAAATAAAAGAGCATGAAATAAAAGAGAGTTAGCTTGGTTAGCAAGTTAGCAAGTTAGCAAGTTAGATGTTAGAACCCATCATCTTTGGCCATCAATGGCTCTTGCAAGAACAAGGCCTTGTAGAGGCAACCCGATTCATGTGGATTATTAAGTAAGTGGTTAGATGGTTAGTGGTTAGTAGTTAGATTGCCATGAGAAGAAAAACTAGCAAGAAATCATGTTAGAAGGTGAAGGAGATTACAATGGAGGAGAAAGGAGGCACCTTTACATAGAGTGTCACTCTCTATTACATCAATCCCTCTCAATCTCTCTCTATGAATCACTCAGCCCTACTACAATGATCTAAAAAGAAATGAAAATACAAGAAATGAAGAACACTCACCTACACTACTCCTAAAATCTGTACCTACTCCTAAAAACGAAAACTGCTTGCGTTTTGGCCAGAGGCAGGGGTATTTATAGGCCTCAGAAGCATCCAGAAGACGAGACGGGGCCACGCGTCGAAAATCGACGCGTGGCTCCACTACTTTGCCGCGGAAACGCTGCTATTGCCACGTTTCCGCGGCAATAGTAGGGAGAGAAATCCCAGGATTTCGTCAGATTGTTCCTCTGGCTACGTGGGTTGTCAGGGTATATCCCGTTTCTGGTAATTTCGCCCGAATATTCGTCTGACATGCGCAGGAGTCTAGGTTCAATGAATCTTCTAGATAATCCTTTCCTTGGCCTCCAAGTAATGCGGGATTAATTACCATAAATTGGGATGAATTAGGCTCTTATTCCATCTTTGCCCTTGGACTTTGGATCTACCTGCAATTAAGACCAAAACACGGTTTAGATCGACTATTTATTCATAAATCTGTGAGAGAATGTGACATAATAACGCAGAATTGTAGACTAATCACACCCCCACACTTATTCTTTTGCTCGTCCCGAGCAAAACAAGAAAAGAAAAAACTATACTACAAGGGTTATTACACCACTTTCGCAGGTGACGCGATTGCACTGAGCGTGTGCAACAAGCCGTTAAACCTCTAGGTTACCCTAGAGGAGGAGTGTTGTCTCCTGAGGGTTTTCAGCGGATTGCACCCACAAAATCCATAAGAAAGAAGACAAATGTTAGTATTTAAAAACGCATTTTGAAAGAGAGACAAGTTTATGAAATATTTTTGCAAAAATATAAGTGATCTAAGGTCATAAGTCCACCACAAATCAATCTTCCTTAAACTTAGTCTCTATGCAAGATCTTGTCTTCAATTAAGGTAAGAATTCAAAATTGGATTGAATATTTTATCTCTCATAAAACCTAGATAATATGCACTTTGTGATAGTGAAGATTTCTGGGATTTCAACTCTAACCATCAAGCCATTTATATATATTATTTATATTTTTTTATTTTTTCTTTTTCTTCCTTAGTTTTCTTAGGCTTTCTAGTTCACCCATGTAGCGAGCTTATAACCGATGACTCCCAAACCAGATGGTTTTAGGGCACCAGAAAAAAAAACATCCCTAGGGTTTAAGGACTCAAGTAAACAAGGCAACAAAACTAAGGGGGATTATTTGCTTCTTTTGCCCACCGTTAGGCGTGAATAATCATGCTTCTTGAGGCATAATTATCCAGCTTAATAAGTGATGTTTTTTATTCAAAATTTTCTTTTCTTTTTATTTATTTTATGGAATTTTAGGTCTTTGTTTCCATCCCAAAAATTGTGTAAGTGTGAAGTGCATACGATCTAAGGCAAAAAATTCAAGATAAAATTATCTCTCCAATTTATCTTACTTAGCCTATAATTTTAAACAAGATCCATTATTTCAACTAGGTTTAAGATGTCATAATTAAGCTTTCTTAATTTCTATGATCATCTTATTTTCTTAAAAATAGATGAAAACTTTGTCTCTTATTTCAAAAAGTTTTTAAAGAAAGAGAAAATTCCTATACAAAAGGGAAGATTTCTAAAAGAAGTGTAAAAGAAAGAAAATCTAAAAACTCTATGTTAGTAAACCCTCCCCCACACTTATCTCATGCATTGTCCTCAATGCATCGTGATGTATATATGCATGAAACAAATAGAGAGGGAAGAAAAAATCACCTCAAGGTGGTGGTTCCGGTGGTGGTCTGATTGGTCCACGAAAGGCGGCCCAATCATTCTTGCGTGGAGTCCGGAGGAACCCACCAGAAATCTCAAGAATACAACCCACTAGAAAGATGTATATATGCATGATTTTTATTAAAAATTTTACCCTATCTAATTTTCAAATTTTCAAAATAATTTCGGAGTCAAATTTATCAACACCTTGTCCCAGAATGGTGTACAAAAAGATGGAATAATTGATTTGGACTCAGGAAGTACAGGAACTAATATCGACTCAAAAGAATAAGTGTGGGGGTGTGATTAGTTTACAATTCTGCATTATTATGTCACATTCTCTCACAGATTTATGAATAAATAGTCGATCTAAACCGTGTTTTGGTCTTAATTGCAGGTAGATCCAAAGTCCAAGGGCAAAGATGGAATAAGAGCCTAATTCATCCCAATTTATGGTAATTAATCCCGCATTACTTGGAGGCCAAGGAAAGGATTATCTAGAAGATTCATTGAACCTAGACTCCTGCGCATGTCAGACGAATATTCGGGCGAAATTACCAGAAACGGGATATACCCTGACAACCCACGTAGCCAGAGGAACAATCTGACGAAATCCTAGGATTTCTCTCCCTACTATTGCCGCGAAACGTGGCAATAGCAGCGTTTCCGCGGCAAAGTAGTGGAGCCACGCGTCGATTTTCGACGTGTGGCCCCGTCTCGTCTTCTGGATGCTTCTGAGGCCTATAAATACCCCTGCCTCTGGCCAAAACGCAAGCAGTTTTCATTTTTAGGAGTAGGTACAGATTTTAGGAGTAGTGTAGGTGAGTGTTCTTCATTTCTTATATTTTCATTTCTTTTTAGATCATTGTAGTAGGGCTGAGTGATTCATAGAGAGAGAGATTTAGAGGGATTGATGTAATAGAGAGTGACACTCTATGTAAAGGTGCCTCCTTTCTCCTCCATTGTAATCTCCTTCACCTTCTAACATGATTTCTTGCTAGTTTTTCTTCTCATGGCAATCTAACTACTAACCACTAACCATCTAACCACTTACTTGATAATCCACATGAATCGGGTTGCCTCTACAAGGCCTTGTTCTTGCAAGAGCCATTGATGGCCAAAGATGATGGGTTCTAACATCTAACTTGCTAACTTGCTAACCAAGCTAACTTTCTTTATTTCATGCTCTTTTATTTCATGCTAGTAGTGTAATGAGTGATGCTTGTATTAGCTTGTTCTTGATGCAATGTTTTGAATATGATGAACCATCCATGAGCTATGCTTTGTATCGTCTCTTGGAGCCAAGGATTGTGATGGCCAAGGATCAAAATGTGAGGCAACTATCTCGAAGAGGTTAGCATGGTTAGTGGAGTATTTAGTAGTTAGTAGCCATGAGGTTTCTTTTTCTTTGTTTTTAAAGGCAACTCTTTTATCTTTTCATCAGTGTTTTTACCATCCTTCTTAGTTCATCTTTGTTCCATTCTATTTTCTATTTTGTTTTCCAAACCACTTCTATTTTGGTTTTCTTCGACGTTTTCATCGCTTTCCTCACCTACCACATTCTGGATTCCTTTTCTTTTCTTTTCACTTTCTTTTTCATTCTTTCAACAAAGAAGAATTGTTTACAAATAACGGGAATAGAAACTGTCAATGCTTCTATCGCCTCCCTTCCCTGTGGATACGACCCGTAAGCCATGCTATAACGGAAGTATCGAGGTACATTAGCACATTCGAGCTTTTCATCGATTTTACATAAAACACATTTTTGAGTGCTAGTTCCGCCCACGATCAAAATTTTGGCGCCGTTGCCGGGGAAGGGAATGGTTTTGTTTTCACGTTTTTGTTAACATTGTCTTCTCTATTTTGGTGTGCAGGGCAATAATTACAGGTGCTTAACATTGCAGAATAAACCCTAGCTTTGCATCTCCCTGCTCTAGAAAGCAGGGCCCCAGATTCTGAAACAAAGCCGCGCAACCGCGACATTTGCAGCGCAAACACGGCAGTTTTGTGAAAATTGTATATCGTGTTGTTCTGGGATGTGTGAATTGTAATAGCTAGTAGATTTGTACTGCTATCTTTCTTGCTTTGATTGCCTACACACCATAATAAAATAAAGAACTAAAATACGGAATTTGGACGCTTTTAAAACGGTTTAGACATTTGCATTTAGGCACTTGTCAATTCAATTCCAATATTCTGTATTTTGTTCTGATTGTTGTGATTTGGATGGAGATGTACATATGGCATTGCATATAGCATAGGATAAACACGTGGGTGATTTATCGCTTTGTGTTACATTCTTGTCTATATGCACACTTGCACGAATTGAACTTAAGGGCAAACTCAGGTGGGATTTTCCTTCCTTAGCCAAAAATCATCTCCCCACTCACACAACCCAAGCCCTAATAATTTGAATATACGTTGGCCCTAGGGACATCTAGGTCTAGGTCAACCCTCCTATAGGCTTGGTTTTGATTTCTTTTTGATTGTTGTTTGATTTTTTCTTTTTGTTTGTGATTGTTTGTGAAATGGCATTCAATAATAACAATTCTTTCAATCCGAATATGAATCCATATTTCACACCAACCCCATTTGTTTCGGATAATTCCAACCCGGCGTTTTACAATATGCACCAATCATGTACACCGGGTTGGCCTTATCCGAATCAATACAACCCATACCCACATTCTTATAACTATAATTTTCAGAATAATTTCAACTCGTCACAGAGTCAATGGGGATTCAAGTCCCCCGAGTTAAATTTTCAACCTCCTTGTCCACCATATTCCCAATGTCCATCTTGTCCACAAATTACACAATATTCATTCCCGAATGTGCTTCCTATACTCCTTTTTTTGGACGTCCCATTGAAGAAAAATCTGAGTTACTAAAGAGTTTAGAAGCCAATCTACAGAGGGCCGAGCAACAACTTCAAGAAACATTGGCCTCTCCAATTCCACAGTATTTTCAAGAGTCTTACTCAGTTCCACCTCTTCACAATGAACAACCATCTGCCTTGGAAATGAGTAAGGAACTTTTTTGTGAGTCCAAACAACAATCACAAAATCTGATGGACTCACAATTTTACCACAAATTCTAAAACAACACTGCATCTCTTCAACAAAACGATGAACCAATGACTTATAAAAAGATGCTTGAATCCATGACTCAGGCTCAAAATGCTCGTAACCGTGACATAGATATGATGATCCAAACTCTTCATTCTCATTCTATTTCTAATGTCACTACCCATTCTGACAGAGCCAAAGAGTCATGTTGTTTTTGAAATCAAGATTCAATTTCAGCACACCCACCTGAACTTGTCCAAACTTCAGATCCCATTGACATTTTGGCAAGTTATCCTTTTCCTGAAATTGAACTTGAGCATGAATATGATCCTGAACTTTCACTTGATGATTCAATTCTACTTCCTGATTCAATTATGACTCCGGTATCTTCACCTGATTTCACTCCTTTTTCCCGAGTCAGTATTGGATCCAGTGCCAGTTCATTGTGAAATTGAATCACCAATCTCTTATGATGATCATATTGAACTTGACCAATTTCATACTTTTGAAAGTCAATTTGATAAATTGGTAAGTTCTCATTTTTGTGGAATTGAACTTAATGAGGAATGTGACTTTGTTTCTCAAGTTTGTGATCAAGTTCAAATTCCTGAATCACTATTGACTCCTGTTTTGTTACCCAATTTGAGCAATATTTTAGAGTCAGTTTTGATTCTCATACCTGTCATTCCTGAACTTGAATCACCAATCTTTGATAGTCACATTCCATCATGGGGAAATGATTGGAAAAAGTTGACACTCGAAATCTATAAAGCTCATAAATGCTCATGAAAAACATAGTCATGCGTAAAAAAAGGAATGTGGTGCACAATAATCATGTGAATAGCATATTCATGAAAATAAACAAAAAGCTTAAAATATCAAAACATATGAAAATCATAAAAAATTATTTTTCATTAAATTAAACAAACTTCAAAGTATATATATGTTCTATCGAAACTAAAAATATACATACATATCCCAAACAAACGAGTCCATAATAGAATTTTACATGAAAGCAAGTGATTCAAGGGTATACATGTATATCTATAAGTTTTAGACAAAACAACATATACATGAAGCAAAACATGTACAAAGATAGAAAAAATAAGTATATATGAAAGATGTAATCACCTAGAGGGGGTGAATAGGTGATAAGCTAATCTAATGGTCAATTAATGCGGAATTAAAACTTATTTAATGCAAACTAAAACTTCTTAAACTAAACACCAAGTATAATACAAGAGTGTAGCCGGATTCCCCGTGAAGGGCTCTGGACTAACTCCTCAAGATTCCTCTAAATAAGAGTTGAGGTGCCGCGTTGGCTCTCTTAGTTGAATGCAAGTGTTAGCACATACATGATGAAATATCTATGTTTTTGACAATAAGCCCTAAAACTGTTCTGGTTAAAAACATATATACTTAAAACTCCAAAAATCAAACCGGTATTTTGCCAAAATGAAAATTCTTTTATGAAAACACAACTAAATCAAGAGTGTGTGTGTATATGGTATACTTGAGCAATCCACCAACTATTCTATCCTTTACGTTTTAACTAAAACAAAATCTTAACAAAACAAACCTCGACACAAGTCTTGATCTTGAAGGTCTTCACTTGAAGTCTTCACATCTTCTTGACTTGGTCCAAACGTGATCCAAATAGCTAGACTCCACTTGTACTTGATGTGGTCTTGATGCATAGGCTCTTGAATTAAATCGTGTTAGCTCCAAAACTTGACTTTAAATCCTTTATTGAAGCTACACACTTACTAAGATCTTGATTATAAATCTGAGACTAATTAAACACAAGATCATTAGTATTATAACTACATGAGTTGATCATCATCAAAACTAGAGTGATGGGCCTTTGGGCCAACAATCTCTCTCTTTTTAAAATGACAAACTCATGGAGTTATATATGCATAGATTAAAGTAAAGCTTCAAAGAAGCTCCCCCTTAACTCATGCATAACAAATAAGCTATAAGATATAGCAATAAAGCACATAAACTAAACAAACATGTATGCAAATATAAGGAGATTAACATGCCAATCAAGTATAGAACTCATCAAATTCTTTTCTCCTTTTTGCAAAAGAAAACAATATGCATAAACAAGAAATCCTTCTCCCCCTTTATGTATAAAGTAAGGAAAACATGCATATATACTAAAATACTTCTCCCCCTTTTTGTCAATCATCAACAAAGGGGTTAAAGTAAACACAAAACAATGTTTTCCCCTTTTTTGTCCAGAACAAAAATCAACAAAGAGGTGAAATCAAATCAACCAATAAAGAGATATATGCAATATACATTCATGAAGAGGAAGACGCTAAGTTAACTTCCCTACATATATGCATTACATGAAGAATGGATGACAAGCCCTAATTCACATAACACATAATATGCAATGCATAAGAGGAGATGTGAAGCTCCCCCTACACACGTGTACCGCATAAAGAAGAGTTGTCAAGCTCCTCAATATAAGATACACTCAACATGAATCTATATGTAGAAGAGATGTTAAGCTCCCCTTGCATATAGGCAATATATATCAAAACATTTTTAAGAATAATTACTTAAAATAAATTTTGAGATTTACTCAAGATAATAAAACACATTTTGAGATACCTTTGTAAATAAATAAAATTTTGAGATACCAATTGGAACTATATTTTGATACCAATTTAAATTTTCATGGATACCAATTGAAATAAATAGTTCAATAGATACCAATTGAAATAAATTGTACATTTTGAAAAAATAATACCAATTGTAAAAAAAAAAAACCAATTGAAGATAATGCATAAGCTTATATAAAAAGTTCCAATTGAGAAATCAATTGAAAATTAAGATTTGAATTAAGCTTAACATAAACATACTTTGTGCTTTAAACTTGTAAATATCTTATAAATCAATCACAAACAATCATATATATGTATGAAAAGAGAATACCAATAGAAATTGATATTATCTGAAATGAAGCATACATATATAGAAAATAAAATATGAGTATATACAAAATAAATATCAATTGAGATACCAATTGAAAATAACAATGTAAATCAAGTATATAACTCATAATTACCACCCTTTTCATGCACAAGATAAAGGTTTTTCTACAAAGCATACAAGGCATGCTCTCCCATCCGTCCTCCCTTAAAAGGGCTTGGTAGGGGTTTTCAAAGACTAGAGTTTGAAAATACTTTAGTATTGAAAACACTACCAAATGAAGAACAATAACTATTTAAAAGTAATTTTTGAAAAACTAGTTAAAGATCTTTCAAAACATGAAACCAAATCATATGTATCATGAAACATACTAAATATACAAAATTCGACACTCAAGGTTCATAAAGCTAAAAATGATCATGAAACATAGTCATGAATAAACAAATAAACTATGAGTGCACAAGAATCATGTAATTAGCATTTTTTCATGAAAATAGTCAATTATGCTCAAAACAAACATGAATCTCATTTTATCACATAAAAATCATAAAAGTCATAAAGATTTTATTTTTCATTTTAAAAAAACTTCTAGGTATATGTATGTTTTTATCCAAAACTAACAATATGCATACATATTCAAAACATAAAATGAGTTCATAAAGTAAATTGCATGAAGGCAAATGACTCAAGGGTCATACATGTATATTTATTAGTTTTGAATAAAAATTGCATATACATAAAGAAAACATGAAAATAGGCAAAACAAGTGTAAATGAGAAAATCATCAAAACTAGGCTATACATGTGTATATAGTGAGTATAAATGAACAATGAAGTGCAAACGTATATGAATCAAATGTTGCTCACTACTTGTACAAGTATATATCAAAGTTTTGACAAAAATTACATCTAAACTAGTATTTTCCACATGAAGCATAATCATAAAATATGAACATTTTAATAAACACTAAAACATGCTAAAAATAACATCAAATGAAAGCATGTAAATGAACTAGGAGTTTAGAGATAGTTACCAAACCGAAGAACTATTCTCTAAGTCTCCAAAACATGCCCTCCCTGATAGCGGTGCATCAAATATGTGTCCATCAAGCCCATGTGCATCCATCACCAAGGCACCAAATCTCTCACGTTTTGTGAAAGCCCGCACCTACATCAAATACACAAGGTGGAAACTTTGGTCCCATTTTCTTTTGGGTCCATAAGGGTTAGCATTGTAAGGAACCCAAACTTTCTTATCATAACAAAATTTTGCTAAATTGCCTTTGCGGCCACAATGTGTACACTTGTACACTTTAGGATGCATATGTGTATGAGTGTGATCATGACGTGCAAAGTGTGCATATGCATGATGTAGGTGATGTGCATGAATATGTGGATCTTGTTTCCTTGAAAACAAGGTTTCCAATCTCTTATGATTAAATACACATTTGCTCAAAGTTGAGCTCAAACAATCAATTTTATTTTTCAAAAATTTAACTTCATTTTTATCAATTGTTGTGGTATGAAAAGTATGATCAATAGTCTTTTTCTTTTTAGAAACATTTTTCTTTTCTTTTCAACAATTTTTCTTTTTAAAGAAGTGTTTTCATGCAAAGCAATTTCCTTTTGTTTTTCCATCAAAACAATTTTATTTTTTCAAAGAAGTATTTCCTTCACAAAGATCATTTAATTTAGAAAGCAAGGAAATATTCTCATTTTTCAAACTTTCATTTTCTTTTGAAATATTTTCAAAATTTTCTCGCAAAGAATCTTTTTCATTTAACATGGCATCAAATTTATTTTTCATTTTCTTGTTATCCTTTTTAAGCATGTCATATTTTTCAAAAAGTTATTGACAAAATGATTCAAGCTCATCATAAGACATATCAATATCTTCATCTACCTCAGATTCGGTAGTTACCTCAAGGGGGTTATCCCCTTGACCATGTAGCACACGTTGGAAGCGTCACTTCCAACATCCGAGTTGCTCCCCGCATAATATTGTTCATTTTCGCCAAGGGAGATGATGGTGTTCCAAACTACAAAAGGCGAGTCAATGTTAGCAAACCTACATAAATAATTATTATTTAGGGTACTCTTCAAAGTATGAATGGCTTTTGAGTTAGCCTTAATATACTTGCTATTGTTAACATATGAATCTTTAATAGTAGCAAGATAAACATGAATGCCTAGGCCTTTGAGGTACAAAGACATCTTAACCTTCCAAGTTTGAATGTTAAGAATGTCAAAGGTGGGAGGTGACATGAAATCCATCGTGTGTGTAAACAAATATTGTGATTAGCTGTAAATGAGAATCTTTAACTCTAGGTTGTTAGACCCAAATCAAGAGCACTTGGCTCTGATACCAATTGTAATCACCTAGAGGGGGGTGAATAGGTGATGAGCTAATCTAATGGTCAATTAATGCGAAATTAAAACTTATTTAATGCAAACTAAAACTTCTTAAACTAAACACCAAGTATAACAGAAGAGTGTAGCCGGATTCCCCGTGAAGGGCTCTGGACTAACTCCTCAAGATTTCTCTAAATAAGAGTTGAGGTGCCGCGTTGGCTCTCTTGGTTAAATACAAGTGTTAGCAAACAATCCCCAAGCATATAACAATAAGCACAGAATATATCAAGCATAAAAAGATAAAGACAATATTAGCATGCAAGATATAAAGACAAGTAAGAGATAGAGAGCAATCGCAAACACGGGAGATTTGTTTCGAGGTTCGAGCACACTTGCTCTACGTCCCCGCCTTCAACACTATGAAGGATTTTCACTAAAATCGATCCCACCGGATCACTCGGTGCCGCAACACCTACAAGGCGGTACACACTTGAACTCCTTGGACTCTCTAGTCGCTTCACTCGTTCCTGCAAGAACTACACAACGCAAGCCTACTAGCTCGCCGAGGCCGCACCTCAAATACCGAGTTCTCACTAGAACCCAAAACACCGCGAACACACAAGTCCGCCTCCTCAAAACAAAGATGAAAGCTTTGGCGATCTAAACACTTTGATCACCTTAAATTCTCTTACAACAAAGATCCCTCTAGATTGATATAGCAATGGATAGCTCAAGTGTTTGTGTGAGAAAACTAGGATGGAATGTGTGGAGGAAAACACAAGAATCACTTTGAAAAACACTCTTGATAAACTTCCCTTTTGATTAGAAATATTTGCTCTCAAACAAGTGGAGAAGACCTCTTAATAGAGTTGGAAAAACTATCTTTAAAACTCTCCTAAAATCTTCTACAAAACAGCCCAAGAAACCCCCAATTTATAGGCTATCCAAAAACTAACCATTGGGGTCCAGTCAGCAGTTCTGACTGCTGTCGGTCGACCGGCCCGGTCACCACCAACGGTCAGAAATCTGACCATTGGGCCAGCGGTCGACCGGCCCCATCGACCGAGGCCTGGAACAGAGAGCAGATACTCTCTGCCGGTCGATCGACCCGGTCGACCGGGGCTTTCCAGAGAGCAGAAGCTCTCTGGCGGTCGACCGGGTCGGTCGACCGGCCCTCCAGCCAAACTGGCGTGCACGTTCTGTGCATATCGGTCGACCGACTCGGCCGGTCGACTCCTAGCTCGGTCGACCGGCCCGGTCGACCGGCAGAAGCCAGAAATAACTTTTAGGGATTGAAAAACTTGGCATTTTGACTTTGATAAAATCCCATAAAATCTCTAAAATTTTACAAAAATAGTTTCAGTATTATACTTTGATATACAAACATGTTTGAGTAAAATCAAGACATGTTACAAACATTTTGAACTATTTTTGCAACTTAGAAATTTTGGCTGAAAATAAAAACTGTATTTTTTCAAAATAGATTTTTCCAAAACTTCTCCAAATACAAAAATAAGATATTTTAGACACTTTGAAAGCATAGAGTGTATGTATATGATCCACTACACATACATGATGAAATATCTATGTTTTTGACAATAAGCACTAAAACTGGTTTTGATTAAAACATATATACTTGAAACTCCAAAAACCAAACCGGTATTTTGCCAAAATGAAAATTCTTTTATGAAAACACAACTAAATCAAGAGTGTGTGTGTATTGGTATACTTGAGCAATCCACCAACTATTTTATGCTTTACATTTTAACTAAAATAAAATCTTAATAAAACAAACCTAGACACAAGTTTTGATCTTGAAGGTCTTCACTTGAAGGTCTTCACATCTTCTTGACTTGGTCCAAACTTGATCCAAAGAGCTAGACTCCTCTTGAGTTCTTGATGTAGTCTTGATGCATAGGCTCTTGAATCAAACCGTGTTAGCTCCAAAACTTGACTTTAAATCCTTTGTTGAAGCTACTCACCTATTAAGATCTTGATCATAAATCTGAGACTAATTAAACACAAAATTATTAGTACTATAACTACATGAGTTGATCATCATCAAAACTAGAGTGATGGGCCTTTGGGCCAACAATCTCCCCCTTTTGATGATGACAAAACTCATGGAGTTATATATGCATGGATTAACGTAAAGCTTCAAAGAAGCTCCTCCTTAACTCATGCATAACAAATAAGCAATAAGATATGGCAATAAAGCACATAAAACTAAACAAACATGTATGCAAATATAAGGAGATAAACATGCCAATCAAGTATAAAATTCATCAAATTCTTTTGTCCTTTTTGCAAAACAAAATAATATGCATAAATAAGAAATCCTTTCCCCCTTTATGTATAAAGCAAGGAAAACATGCATATATACTAAAATACTTCTCCCCCTTTTTATCAATCATCAACAAAGGGGTTAAAGTAAACATGAAACAATATTCTTTCCCTTTTTGTCCGAAACAAAAATCAACAAAGGGGTGAAATCAAATCAACCAATAAAGAAATATATGCGATATACATTCATGAAGAGGAAGAGGCTAAGTTAACTTTCCTACATATATGCATTACATGAAGAATGGATGACAAGCCCTAATTTACATAACACATAATATGCAATGCATAAGAGGAGATGTGAAGCTCCCCCTACACACGTGTACCACATAAAGAAGAGTTGTCAAGCTCCTCATATATAAGATACACTCAACATGAATCTATATGTAGAAGAGATGTTAAGCTCCCCTTGCATATAGGCAATATATATTAAAACATTTTTAAGAATAATTACTTAAAACAAATTTTGAGATTTACTCAAGGTAATAAAACACATTTTGAGATACCTTTGTAAATAAACAAAATTTTGAGATACCAATTGGAACTATATTTTGATATCAATTTAAATTTTCATGGATACCAATTGAAATAAATAATTCAATAGATACCAATTGAAATAAATTGTACATTTTGAAAAAAATATCAATTTTAAAAAAAAATATCAATTGAAGATAATGCATAAGCATATATAAAAAGTACCAATTGAGAAATCAATTAAAAATTAAGATTTGAATTAAGCTTAGCATAAACATACCTTGTGCTTTAAAGATGTAAATATCTTATAAATCAAGCACAAACAAATCATATATATGTATGAAAAGAGAATACCAATAGAAATTGATATTATTTGAAATGAAGCATACATATATAGAAAACAAAATATGAGTATATACAAAATAAATATCAATTGAGATACCAATTGAAAATAATAATGTAAATCAAGTATATAACTTATAATTACCACCCTTTTCGTGCACAAGATAAAGGTTTTTCTATAAAGCATACAAGGCATGCTCTCCCATCCGTCCTCCCTTAAAAGGGGTTGGTAGGGGTTTTCAAAACTAGAGTTTGAAAATATTTTAGTATTGAAAACACTACCAAACGAAGAACAATAATTAGTTAAAAGTAATTTTTGAAAAACTAGTTAAAGATCTTTCAAAATATGAAACCAAATCATATGTATCATGAGACATACTAAATACACAAAATTCGACACTCAAGGTCCATAAAGCTCAAAATGATTATGAAACATAGTCATGAATAAACAAATAAAGTGTGAGTGCACAAGAATCATGTAATTAGCATTTTTTTCATGAAAATAGTCAATTATGCTAAAAAAAACCTTGAATCTCATTTTATCAAATAAAAATCATGAAAATCATAAAGATTTTATTTTTCATTTAAAACACAAATTTTTAGGTATATGTATGTTTTTATCCAAAACTAACAATATGCATACATATCCCAAACATAAAGTGAGTCCATAAAGTAAATTGCATGAAGGCAAATGACTCAAGGGGCATACATGTATATTTATTAGTTTTGAATAAAAATTGCATATACATGAAGCAAAACATGAAAATAGGAAAAACAAGTATAAATGAGGAAATCATCAAAACTAGGCTATACATGTGCATATAGTGAGTACAAATGAACAATAAAGTGCAAACGTATATGAATCAAATGTTGCTTACTACTTGTACAAGTATATATCAAAGTTTTGACAAAAACTACATCTAAACTAGTATTTACCATATGAAGCATAATCATAAAACATGAACATTTTAACAAACACTAAAACATGCTAAAATAACATCAAATGAAAGCATGTAAATAAACTAGGAGTTTAGACATAGTTACCAAACCAAAGAACTATGCTCTAAGTCTCAAAAACATGTCCTCCTTGATAGCGGTGCATCAAATATGTGTCCATCAAGTCCATGTGCATCCATCACCAAGGAACCAAATCTCTCACGTTTTGTGAGAGCCCGCACCTACATCAAATCACAAGGTGGGGACTTTGGTACCCATTTTCTTTTGGGTCCATAAGTATGAACACAAATTTTAATGAAAACTACATCTAAACAAGTAATCACCACATGAAGTACAAAACTTGATCATTTAACATAATGAGCATTGAAACCAAAACATGCTAAATAATCAAATGTAAAAGCATGTAAATTAAATTAGGAGTTAGAGATAGTTACCAAAAACCAATGAACAAATCTCTAGGTCTCCAAACCATGGTGGTCCTCTTCACCAAATATCCTTGAAGGTGATGCAACAATATGTCCATCTAGCTCATGCATCCACCATCAAGATACCATACCGCTCACGTCATGTGAGAGCCCAGACCTACATCAAACACAAGAGGTAGAGATTTTTGTACCCTTTTCTTTTTTGGTCGATGGGGGTTAGAAACAAATGTAACCCAAATATTGTTATTTGCAAATTTATAGAATTTAATCTATTAATGTAAAATCTTACAAGATGGCCTTTGCGGCCACAATGTGTACATGTGTACACTCTAGCATGCATATAAGCGGTGTGAGTGTGAACATGGCGTGCATATGTATGCCGTGGGGTTTGTACATGAACATGTGAAATTTGTTTCTTGCAAAACATGGATTTCAATTTAGAGTGATTAAATGCAGAATGGCTCAAAGTGAAGCCCAAACAATAAATTCTATTTTTCAAGATGTGAATCTCATTTTTATAAAAAGAAGGTGCAACATTATTAACATGAGAGACATGGCAAGAATAAGAATCAACTATCCTTTTCTTTTTAAATATTTCTTTTTCTTTTAAATAATTTTCCTTTTCAAAGAGTTATTCTCTTCCAAAACAATCTCTTTTTCTTTTTTCACCAAAATAATTTTATTTTTCAAAGAATTATTTCCTTCACAAATGTCATTTAATTTTAAAGACAAGGATTTTCTCCTTTTCAAAAATTCATTCTTTTTTGAAACACATTCTAATTTATTTTTAAAGGAATCATTTTCTTTTAACATAGAAGCATTTTCCTTCTTCAACTTATTATTTTTAATTTTTAATAAATCATATTTTTCAAGAAATTTTTGACAAAAGGATGCAAGCTCATCATAAGGCATGTCAGTATCTTCTTCTAACTCGGATTCAGAATTTGCCTCAAGAGGGTCATCCGTTTAGACCATGTAGCATATGTTGGAAGTATCACTTCCATCATCTGAGTTATTCTCCATATAGTATTGCTTTTGTCCACCAAGAGAGCCAAGTGTGTTCCATACTACAAAAAATGAATCAAAGTTAGAAACCCTACATAAATAGTCATCATTTAGGGTACTCTTTAATGCATGGATGGCATTTACATTAGCCTCTAGATGTTTTCCATTTAAACAATATGAATCTTTAATAGTGACAAAATAAACATGAATTCTTAGGGCTTTGAGGTACATTGACATCTTAACTTTCTAAGTTTGGATGTTAAGAATATCAAATATGGGAGGTGTTATGAAATTCATATGCGTGTGTAAACACATATTGTGATTAGCTAAAACGAGGATCTGTAACTCAAGGTTGTTAGACCCAAATCAAAAGCACCAAACTCTGATAGCAATTGAAATGCACCTAGAGGGGGTGAATAGGTGTTTAGTCTCTAGTTTTGCATAATTTTCATCACATTCTCATATTTATTTCATGTAAAATTCTGCTAATAAAACCTTGCTTGCTTGATCCTAGGTCCATGGTGTGCAAATGAAGAAGAAGACATAAACCACCATTTAATTGGTGATTAAAAGCCTACCAAGTAGCCATTAACTTTAGATTGAAGATTTTGTCAGCCCAGGATATCAAATCACGAATCTAAGACATCCAGAAGTCAGACAACAGACTGGGCGACGCGCTGCCTAAAACTGGGCGCGCCCCGCCCTGCCTGGGCCGCGTTTCCGCAGCCCTTTGGGCGCGCGCGCCTGCGCTTTAGACCACGTGCTTCCCACGTGGCCCCCTTTCCCCTGGTGCATATAAATACCCCCTGGGGTCTTCAGTTTGAGCAGATCCAGAGAATAGTGTTGTATTTTTGTGTTTTGTTGCTAGGAATTGTAGTTGCTTTAGTTTGCTTCTTCTAGTTTTAGTTTAGCCATTAGAGTGAAAGAGAGAGAGAGCGTGTAAGTGTTGTATTTGAAGGGTGATAAAATAATACAAGTACTTCTTCTCTTCCTTCTTTCCATTTACTTGTCTTTGCCATTTCTTTTACTTCCTTGTTGTAGTGTAACTTCTTTCTTTTTTACTTCTTCTCTTTTACTTTGTTGTATTGTAACTTCCTTCCTCTCCACTTCTTTTCCTTTGTTGTTTCTTTTACTTTTATGGCTAACTAACTTTTCTATAGCATGGCTAACTAACTACTAACCCACTAATTTCTAACACTTGATTGATAACCCACATGAGTCAATAGTATCAAACAAGCCTTGTGCAAACAAGAGCTATGGCATCTTAAGACGAGGGTTCTTACTCTAATTTACCTACAAGTATTTACTTTCTTATACTTCATACTTAATGAGTTTTTGATGATCTATGGGTTGTGTACTGTACTTGTTATTGTAAGTTAGAGACTTTTCCTTTTAACTTTGCCGATACCGTTAGCGCACTCGTGTCTTCCCTTATTCTCACCTTTTATTGAATCTTGATAAGGGATTATCCGAGTTTTTGCCGTGTAAAGCTAAATTTTAGGATGAACTTTCACTCGATTTCCATGTGAATAGTTCCATTGCAAAAAGGTTGTGTTCGCCTATGATCCATTGTGAGGCTATCTTCCAAAAGTTAGAAATTAGTGGGAACACTTAGTAGAAAGTTAGCCATGCATTTTTACAACTATGAAAAAAAATCACTTTTACAAACCACCAAAACATTTTCCAACAACTCTTAAAAACAACTTGTCTTCACTTTTCAATTCTTTATTTGGAAACAAGAACTTTCTTTCTTCTTGAACTTTGAAGCCGCATCAAGCTTCCGTCGCTCTCCCTTCTTGTGGATACGACCCGTATAGCCACTTCGTTACTACGGAAGAATCGCAAAAGCAGTAACATCAACCCACACTCTTTTTACATATTCTTGTACTTGCTTTTTGCCGATCAATAGGTATACTCGCAAATCTAATACAAATGATACGGAATTAAAAACTATTTATGGAAACTAAAGCTATGAAGCCAACACACAAAGTACAACACAAGAGTGTAGCAGAATTCTCGGTGAAGGGTACTAGACTATCTCCTCAAGATTCCTCTAAATTAAGAGTTGAGGTGCCACTATAACTCTCTTGGTTGAATACAAGTGTGAGCAAACAATCCCTAGCATATATTGAATTGCGTACAAATATATCAAGCATATAAAGGGATAAACAATATAAGCATGCAAGATATATAAACACAAGTGAGAGAGAGAGATGAGCAATCTGAAACATGGGAGAATTGTTTCGAGGTTCGAGCACCCTTGCTCTACGTCCCCGCCTTCAACACTATAAAGGATTTTCATTAGAATCGATCCCGCAAGATCACTCGGTGCCGCAATACCCACAACAAGTTCACACTAGAACTCTTGGACCCGCAAGTCCCTCACTTGTTCCCACAAGAACAACACACGTAAGCACATTAGCTTGCTGAGGTAGCACCTCTACACCGAGCTCCCATACGAACTCGTCACATCACGAGCCCGCAAGTTCGCCTCCTCAAATACAAAGATGAACACTTGGTGATCTCTACACTTTAATCACCTAAAAACACTCTCATAACAAAGCTCCTATAGGATTGATATGGCAATGAAAAACTCAAGCTTTTGTGAGAAAAACTTGGATAGATTTGTGGAGGAAAAACTCAAGAAATCTTTTTGAAAAACACAAGAGAATCACTCTTAAAATACTCTTTTTGATATAAAATTTAAGCTCTAAAACTTGTTGGAAAACCTCTAAGAAACGTAGAAAAAACTGGCTCAAAAATCCTCTTCTAATCTTGTATAAAACAGCCAAAACGACCCCCTTATATAGAGTTCAAAAATATTGCCGTTGGGGTCAAATCTGCAGGCGAGATGACGTGCCGGCCGACTGGCAGCGGTCATATTTTTGACCGTTGGGGGCTACCAGTCGACCACACCAGGGCATGACCTGTCGGTCGACCGCAGCTCTTTGGCCGGTCGACCGCCTGGTCGACCGGGGCCAGATCCAGAGAGTGGACTCTCTGGATCGGTCGACCGACCCTCAAGCCCAAGGCTATGTACGTTTCTGTGCACATCGGTCGACCGCCCGGTCGACCGACTTCTGGCACGGTCGACTGGTCGGTCCACCGCCAGAACGCCAGGTTAGATATTTTGGGGATTAAATCTATGTCTAATAAACTCTTGTAAAATATCATAAAATTATATAAAATCTACAAAAATAAGTTCATTGAAATACTTTGAAGTACAAATATGTGTGATAAAAAATCAACACATATTACAAACTTTTTTGAACCATTTTTGTGATATAGACATTTAGCCTTAAACAAAAATATGTATTTTTCAAAATCAGTCTTCAATTTGAAAAACAATTTTTTTCAAAACTTCTTCAAATACAAAAATAAGATATTTTAAATACTTTTGAAGCTTAATGTGTATGGATATGATCCAATACACATATAAGATGAAATATCTATGTTTTTGACAATAAACTCTAAAATAAGTTTTAATAAAAATAAAACTCAAACACATGATATAGAAACATCTAATAAAATTTTCTAAATATTTGAACCAATAATGTGCATGGATGAAATCCAAAACACATATAAATCATATAAACTTGTTTTGATGAAATCTAATCATGAAACAAAATGATGTATACTTTGAAACTCATAACTCAAACGGTATTTTCTAAAACTGAAACTATTTTATGAAAACACATATAAATTTTATGTGTGTGTGTATGAGCTAGAACAATCCACAACTAATCTATCTTTATATTTTATCTAAAATAAATTCTTAATACTTACAAACATGACACAAGTCTTCACAAAAATCTTCTCTTGAAAATCTTCTTCTCCTTCTTGACTTGGTCCAAGCCTTGATCCATGAGCTAGACTCCTCTTGAGTACTTGATGCGATCTTAATGTGCGAGCTCTTAAATCAATACGTGTTAGCTTCAAAATTTGACTTCGAATCTTTTGTTGAAACTTAACACCTACTAAGATCTTGATTAATTATCTGAAACTAAATAGACCCAAGATCATTAGTACTATAACTATATGAGTTAATCATCATCAAAATTTGAGTGATGGGCCTTTGGGCCAACAGTGTGTACGTGCACCAAATAGTAAAAATGCACAAAAAATAAAAACAAGCACCAAATAGAAAACATGTACCAAAATGAAAATATGCACAAACTCAAACAACAAAATTAACTTTAAAAAAGAGGGTTATACTTTTATAGTAATATCGGGTCTTGTCAGCCATTTCATTTTCTTTGGTTGTCAAATGTGCGATTTGTTATGGACAAATAAAACCATTTTAGTATTTGTTAGTACATTGAGCCATTGAAAATGATAAATTAAAGGACAAACTTGTTAAGTTATTTGAGTGGACTGAGAAGAAGGAGGTGTTAAAGATGGTATTGGGCCTAAGGCCCTTCACCGTAGTTCTGATGACGATAATCTCATGAAGTTATTAGTATTAATGATTTTGTTTGGTTATAAGTTACATGTTTATAAAAGATTGTTATAGTTATTTTTAGCTTCTCCAAAAGTCTCACAGGTTTTGAAGCTAACAACAAAGTGATCCGAGAGCTCAAGCATCAAGAAAACACATAGAACTCAAGGTTGGAGTCAAGTTCAAGAGATCAAAAGAGTTGCACGATTGAAGCAATCGAGAAGAAATTATTTTTCTTTATTATATAATGTAAGACTTAGATTTTTCAAAATCAAGTTTAGATGTTTGGATTGCTCAAGAGATTCACACACATACAAGAGATTTATTATGTTTTGTTTCAAAATTCTTGAAAAAGATTTTGATAGTTTAGATTATTTCCAAAACAGTATTTTTGATTTATGATTTTTGAAAAGAATATCTGAAAAAATTTCAATATCAAAACAAGTTCAAATCTATCTTCTTTGTGTTGATATAGGAATACACATATTTGAGCTTCAAATATATACATGAACTTAGTTTGTATAGAGATTTCAAAGTGTTTTAGTGAAAAATCAAAAAGTATTCAAAATATTTTGAAAAATGAGTTTTGGCCCATTATCGGTCGACCATCCGGTCGACCAATATGGAGAGCTGGTTGCTCTTTCGGTCAACCGGTTTTGCATGAACATGCATAAGTATAATGCTTGTGGACGTCCGTCGACCACTCGTTAACCGTGTGTAAGGCCTATGTTCTCTGTTTGTCAACATCGGCCGACCGACCGGTCGACCGAATGAGGCACCAAATTTCTTTGTTGGATTCGGTCGACCGCCAAGTTGATCGTGATCCCCAGCAGTCAAAAATTTGACCATTGTCAGTCGACCGGTCAGCCGATTGATAGGCTTGTTAAAGCCTAATTAACCCCAAGCGACTATAATTTTAATGTGTCTTTTCTGGGTTAATTAATAATGACTATTTTGGGTTTCTCTCTTCTATTTTGACCCTCAATAAATAGGGATACTGTAGAAAAATCCTAAGACAATTAATTAAGCATTTTGTTTAAGATTTCTGAGTGTTTTAGAAAAGATTTTCAAGAGATATCAACTATGATCCAAAATTTCAAATACAAGTTTCAAGCTTTGTGTCTTCAATTAAAATGCTCCAAAGCTTTAATCATATACACAATCTCTGTGCTTCAAATCCCCTACATTGGTTATCGGGTTGCATTGGGAGCTTTACGGTGATCTACCCCTTTTTATATTCAAGACTTGTAGAGGTTGCAATCTCAAATGAGCTTGCAAGTTCGTGATTGTAGGTGTTGCGATACCTAGTGAGAGGTTTTATGAATCTAGTTGTTATTATGGGAATGCGTGAGCTGGTGATCTTGCGGGATCAAATAATAGCGAAAATCCTTTAGTATGGTGAAGGCGGGAATGTAAAGCAATGGCTGATCTCAAAACATATTCTTGCATTTGCAATTGGCTTCTCTCTATTTCTCTACTCAATTCACTCATCTATTATCTTGCATTCTTCTATATTGTCTTAATCATCATATGTTAGATATATCTTGTGATTCATTATTTTGATTGCATGGATTGTTTCTTTGCTATTGTATTACTAGATAGAATTGGTTGTTTTAATTATGCAATTTTTGCCATAATTTTAGCCATCACCTATTCTCTCCCCTCTAGGTGATTTTAGATGGATGAGAAGATCTCTACAAAAAATCGCCAATCTGTAATAGATTTTATTCTAATGATTTAACAAGTGAAGCAAGGGTCATATTAGCATCAACAAAAGCATGTTCTGAAGGAATGAGTCTTGTTGGTGCTTCAAGGTGGTTCTAATTGATTTTCTTTAGAACCCGTCTATAGAATACCTAAGAACATTAATTAGAACTACTTTTAAAGCACTAACAAGGCTCTTCACTTGTCAATTATTGAAAACATCTTACAGATTGGTGATTCTTTATAAGGATCTTCTCATCTATCTTTAACACCTTATTCTCCTCAGTCAAATCAAATAGCTTAACAAGCTGGTCCCTTATCATTTTTAATGGCTCAATATACTGACAAAATACTAAAACCTTCTTCTAATTAATAACCCTCACTACAATCAACTTCTTTTCTTCCATGACATCTTCTATCTTTTGAAATAATAGGTCTATCTCCTCTTAAGTTCTTACCATGCCATGCCTATTGATCGTTACTGATATTACAAATTTATTGTCACATTCTCATATTTATTATATAATAAACTTTGCTATTTAATCTTATTTTGTCAAAATGATGTGCAGGCCTTTACTAATGAAGAGGGAGAGAAAATGAGCCCAATAGCCCAATTAAATTCAGAATTACATCAAATCAAGGATTGGTGCATATATTAAGAAGATAAACTGAAAATCAGAGCAAACCAGAGCGATAACATAAATGAAAGCTACTTAATTCAGATTTTTATAAATTCATTTTGGTTAGCTAAAGATCAACAGGGATATCATTGAATCCAGAGCTCAAACTGAAGACCTATTTGAAGATCAGAGCATACTAAAGATCAAGTGACCACGCTGCCACTGGATCCGGCCCATTAGCTAGATCCTTGCTGCGAAAATGTGGCCAAAGCCGCATTTCCATGACACTTTTATGGTGGTTGGGGGAGCGTTTGCTTCCCTATTTTTAGACGCTCTCCTCCTCTCCATTTGGCCTATAAATACTGGCATTTTTGAAGACAAATGGGCACCACTCCACAGAGAGTTAGATTTTCTTCTCTGTTTTTCTATACAGGGGCTTATTTCAGAAAACAAATAGATGTAGTGGACAAATAGCTTACCTAAGCCTCTGCTCTAGAAAGCAGAGCTCAGGGGACCTCTTAACTGCAGCGGGAACACGGCAAAGCTACGTTTGCGCAGCTTAAAAAGGAGGACTACTAACCTGCTTTCTTACAGGTTGTTTGAAATTCAAGATTTATCTTCTGAAGGTTTTTTCGTTTAGCTTACTGTACATACTTTTCTATACACAATAGTAGCCTGTGATTGTTAAATGCTAAAAAATAGTTTAGACTTTACATCTAGGACATTTGCTTATTTCATTACATTTATATTACTGTTAAAGAGTGTTGGAGTAAAGTACATTTTTTGTCTCATGCAGCTTAGGAAAAACACTTGTATGATTTATTACTTGAGTGTTATTTAGCTATATACATGTACACACACACTAAAACGATCTAAGGGCTTAACTTATAAACAAGATAAGTTGGGAAGACATTACCCTTCCTTAGCCCAAAAATTATCTCCTCACTCACTAACCCTACCTAACTTAAAAGTGAGTAGACATTGTCTCTAGGGACACTTCAAACTCATTAGGAGATTACCTAAGGAGAAAGTTGTTAGAGTTTGACTCTAGTCAAATTGGTGTTAAAGGTCGAGGATTGAGAGGTGAAACCTCGAAGAGTGGTTTAGCATAATTAGGCCCATTTCTTAGGCACAAATACCTCTCACTAATATTATCCCTACCTGACTAATTAATTTGTGGTCAGATTACTACAATATACCTCCCGTGGACAGTGTAACTAGTTAGAAATCTTCTAGATCTAAAGGCTTACCTAACTGAGGCTATATTTTTCTATTTTTTTGTTTATTTCTTTGTTTTTATTTTTGAAATTTTTTTTAGTGTGATATGAATTATAATTATAAGTTTTTCAATGCATATAGTAATCCATACTTCACCCCGACCTCTTTTGACTTGAATATTATCAACTCGACATTTCATAACTTTAACCAACCAAGTATGCCAGAGTGGTTTGATCCGAATCAACATATGCCCCAGGCCCAATATTATGAACAAGACTAGAACAATCATCATCTCCTTCTTCACCGAGTTAGTGGGGATATATCTCCCCCGAGTCATATGGTCAATCACTTTACCAACAACCAGCTTCATAACTCCTTATCAAGATCAACCTATAGAAAAAAAATCTAAATTAGAAAAGAGTCTAGAAGCCTTCCTTGAGTCCAGACAATAAATCCAAAATATGAAAGACTCACATTCCCATCAAAATTTCCAAATCCAAATCCCTACTCAATTTTTCAAACCTCACCACAACAAAACGAAGGACCTATTGACTTAAAAATAGTATGAAAGCTTTGGTTCAGTCCCAAAATGATTATTTCCAATCTATTGATAGGTTAGCAGCAAAAATGAGTCATTTGGTCAAAAGAATTAATGATAAGAATGAGGAAACTCTACCTAACACATTATTGACCATTCCCGATTCCCCTAGTTATATTGATAGGAATCAGGAATCATGCTATTTTGAAAATAATTTTAACCAAGATTCAATTCCACTTCAACATATAGAATTTGACAAATCCCAAACCTTTGATGAATTAGCAAGTTTTTACTTCAAAAAAATTGAACTTGATTGTAAATGTGAACCTATTTCACAACTTTGTGATTCAGTTTCAGTTTTCGAATCTATGTTGACTCCAGTGTCCTTACCCGTTTTGGACCCATTTCTTGAGCCAACCCTCATTCCTTACCTATAGAGCTTGAAATTGATTTTCCATTTTTGATAGCCATATTCCATTGATGAGAAAAGAATGTGAATTTTAATTCTTTGATTTGGAACCATCTCTTGAACCAAAATTGACTCTTGAACTTAAACTTGATTTAAGTCATAATCCCGTGTCAGTATTGGTTCCCGAACATTTCACTCTTGAGCCTAAGTCAACCATTCCACCAAGTCACATTCTTTTGTTGGACCTAGTTGTTGAACAAAAGAATTCCGAGATAATATTCCAAGATTTGTCATATAATAGGGATAATCATAATGTTAGGGTCTCGCATGATCCTATTCAGTTTAGGGGTTGTAAATATGTAAATAGAAAAGTTGTCATCAAAGGTGGGTTTTCTAAAAATCTGCATTATTTAGATTGGGCAGTAACGCTTAGCCCAATCCTACCATTATCGGAACCACCACCTTGAGGTAACATTTTTACTTTCCTTTCTTCTTTTTTATACATATATGCATTAATTCATACATTAAGGACAATGCCTGAGATAGGTGTGAGGGAGGGTTCTAATATAGGTTTTCTTCTTTCTTTGTGTATATAAAAAAATATTTTCTTTTTTAAAACTTTTTGAAAAGAGAAACAATATTTTGACTTATTCTTATAAGAAATTAAGTTAATTTTAAGGTATAGGAGAATCATAAGTAGGAATTCTCACACATGGTTAAAATAAGATTATTTGTTTGATTTCTAGGGTTAGGATGAAAAATTAGAAAAGTAATTTAGTCTTGATTTTTATCTTGATTAAATATGCATAATTTATACACTTAGGATTCTAAAACAAAGATTCTTATGCCTTATTAAAAAAGAAAAAAATAAAAAATATATATATTAAAAAATAAAAAATAAAAATTCTTTGATGAAGCTGGGTATTTGTGCGTTATAAAGCATAGTATTCACGCCTAAAAGTGGCCCATATAATTAATAAAACCCTTTGTTTTGTGGCCTGGTTTGCTCGAGTCCTTAAAATCTTCAGGGTTTTTTCTCACCCGTTGCCCTAAGATAGTCCGGTTTGGGTGTCACTGACTAAAGCCTTGTTACATGGGCGAATTAGGAAGCCTAATGAACTAAGGAGTATCATCGCTAAAGTATGTAAAAATAAGACATAAAATTTAGAGTAGACGAATCCTTAGTCAAAAATTCACTGTCAAAAATGTGCATATGACTTAGGATAAAATAATAGACTAGATGAGAAATAAAATTTTAATCCTTACACTAATTGATGACAAGTTTTTGAATAAAGACAAGTTTAGGAATGAATAGTTTGATATTCTTATGACTTATAGATAACTTGAATTTTTGCAAAAATTCTTCAAAAATTCTCTCTCTTTCAAATTGCGATTTCAAAATACTAACAATATATTTTTCTTTCTTTATAGATTTTGTGGATGTAATTCACTTAAAAGCCTCATAAGACAAAACTTGTCCTCTAAAGGTAATCTAGAGGTTTAATAACTTATTACACATGCTAAATGCAATTGTGATTCCTACAAAAGTGAGTTGGATTAAGTTATATCTATTTTTTTTATATGTTTTCTCGAGGATTAACAAAAGATAGGTGTGGAGGTGTGATCAATCACTGATATTGCATATGTATAGTCACGTTCTTATATTTATTGTATAATAAAATTTTGCTATTTATTCTTATTTTTGTATAAATTTTGTGCAAGCCTTTACTAATAAAGAAGGACAGAAAATGAGCCCAATAGCCCAATTAAATTCAGAATTAAATCAAATCATGGTTTAAGGAAAATATTCAAAAGATAAGTTGAAGATCAAAGCAAATCAGAGAGATAACACTAAATGAAAATTAGTTAATTTCAAATTTCTATAAATCTATTTTGGTTAGCTGAAGACCAACAGAGATATCACTGAATTTAGAGCTCAAACTGAAAACCTCTTTGAAGATCATAGCATATTAAAGATCAACGGACCATGCTGCCTCTGGATCTGGCCCATTGGTCAGATTCTTGCTGCGGAAACGCGGCTAGAGCCGTATTTCGGCGGTACTGTTATGGTGGTTAGGGGACCATTTGCTCTCCCTATCTTTAGACACTCTTCCCTCTCCATTTGGCCTATAAACACTGGCTTTTCTGAAGGCAAACATGTACCACTCTAGCAGAGAGTTGGATTTAGGTTTTCGTTCTAGTTTAGCTTAGGTTTTTCATTTTCTTTTCAAATTTAATTTGCTAATTTCTTTATAGTATAGTTTGGAGAGAGTTTCATGAGAAAAGGAGAAGAAGAATTGCATTTAGAGTAACACTGAGTGTAATCTTCTTATAAAAGATTTGTATTGACAGTGACAGTCACTATAATATTCTTCCTTTTTCATCATTACTCAATTTGGTAGATCACTACTTATTGTTATTCCTTCTTTTGTTCTGCTTCATTTTATTCTGAGGTAAACGTTCACAACAATCCAAGGTATGATTCAACAAAAGTGGTAAGTATTCTTCAGTTTTTCTTCCATTAAAGAAACACCACTCATAATACCAACACTTTTCTTCTTTTTTTAGGTTAGAAGGATGTTATCTAGATGAAGGCGTGTCTCTGTCTTTTGCAATATATTCGCAGCAAGGGCTGGAGGAAGCGATAGAAGCTTTTCGGTTTCTTTTACAAACTAGATTGGTTAAGTTGTTCTTCTTTGTGTTAAAAGAAAAATACTACGTAAATGTTATAGATAGAAGTATGATAATGAAAATAGGGTTGGATTAAAAATTAGGGTTTTGAAAATATTAAGAAGTAAGGCTTACTAATCATTTACCACCACTAACTAATTAGCCTTTGCTAGATTAAACTTCACATTGAATCATAAAAGGTATACCTTTGAGTTGCATTCAATTCAAGTAAGATGCATAAGATGGAGAAATCCTAATTGAAATAATCGCATATATCAAAGTTTTTCAAGTATAGAATAAGAAGAATAACCAACATTAAACTATCAAGGCTATCGAAGCATAGATTAAGAAAAATCATTGGGAAGTTTTAGCAAATAATTGATTTAACTATCATCATGTGCCTTCAAGAGTATTAGCTATTCCTAGAGTTTAAGCATGCATAAGATCCAATCAGCTTATTCTAACATAGATGAGAAGTAGTGGTGCGTAGAGATTAATAAACCATGAAGAAGATTAGCTACTCATACAAGAAACTAGAGAAAGCACGATAAAAGAGAAAGCAAGTAAATAACAATAAAGAAATTGAAAAGAAGAAAAGAAAAACCATGTTATTGATGTTGTCACCTTCAATTACAAAAGCCTCCTCCTTTTTTACAAAGTCGAACTAGAAGTAAATCCTAAAATTACAAAAGAAATTGGACGAGAAACTAAAGAAAAATCCTAAGTTATGATCTCTGATATAGAGATACCTTTTTTATGAAAGATTTTAGCTCTTTAAATAGGCCCTTAGAGCAAATCACAATTAGATAAAATTTAGGAGATTTAACTCAATCTTAATTCAATACGAAAATTCAATTCTGAATAAATCTGCAGCAAGTTGGCGTGTTAATTGCTGAACATGACTCATCAGACGACTGAACTAGACAGCATAGTTAACATAAAATGTAGCCCTTGAAGTCCTCTTTCTGTAGTCAGCTTGAATCATCAGATTTGTATATTTGTAGTAAATGTTATGATCTGAATACTAAGAGGTGTTTAGTCTAAATCTGAGTCTAAATTAATTTTGAGCTCTATTTAATTTGAATTATCCTCCTTATCTCCATTAGGATTGGCTTTATCCCATCTATCTTGTAGAAGCATATCTTCTGATTTTGAATTTTAATTTTAAAGATGATGATATATCCTTTCCTCCTCTCGATTTCAAATTGATTTAAATTTAAATCCAAATTTAGATAGGATTAGAGATAAAATAGAGGCTTTTTGTATCCTTATCTTCTCATTTAAGTAGCACACTCATAATCAAAAAGGGGGTTAAATAACAATATTAAATAAAGAATAATCAAGGATAATATGCGAATATGACAATAATAAATGCAAATTTGAGATGCAATCAAATCCTAACACCTATCTTTTGATCGTTCTCGAGCTAAACTAAAAAAGAAAAAGAAATCTAACTTAATTCACTTTCGTAAGAATTACTGCTGCACTTAACACGTGCAACAAGCTGTTAAACTTTTAGGTTACCCTTAGAGAACAAGTTTTGTCTCGTGAGGATTTTCAGTGAATTACACCCACAAAATCCATAAATAAAGAAAAATAAAATGTTAATGTTTTCAAATTCATTTTTGAAATTGAGAAAATATTTGAAGTATTTTTCAAATCTAATATTATTTTCTTTTTCAAAAAATATTTAAAAGAAAAAAAATTTTGTTAGTATCTACCTATGTTAGTATGTTAGTAATCCCTCCCCTACACCTATCTCATACATTGTCCTCAATGTATGAATGAATGTATATATGCATGAAAAGACGAAAGGAAAGGCAAAATGTTACCCCATGGTGGTGGTTCCGGTAGTGATCGGATTGGGCCAAGAGTTGCTACCCAATCTATACAACGTGGATCGTCAAGAAACCGACATTTGTTGACCTCATTCTTATGTACAGTGTTACAACCCCCAATATGAATAGGATCATAAAAATTTTTAACATAAAAACTATCTCCATTATAGGACCAAGTGATTAGTCTCTAAAATTTATATTTCATACCACATCTCCATATTTATTTGATATTAAATCCTATTAATAACACCTATCTTGTATGTGAAAGATCACCTAGAGGGGGGTGAATAGGTGATTATGCTAATCTAGTCAACTAAATGCGGAATTTAAAAACTAAATGCAATACACTCAAGTGCAATCAACAAATGACGCACACACAACCAAGCCAAGCAATAATGAATGCACAATATGAATATTTGCAAGGCACAAAGTAAAGAGAGAGATAGAGAGAGTCAATGGATCAAGCGTAAATAACAAGATGTGTTTCGAGATTCGAGCACCCAGCTCTACATCCCCGCCTTCGACACACGAAGGATTTCCAATCCACTAGCTAGTCCACAAAGGACTCTCATAAGGAGTACCCAACTCCTCTCTTTACAACAACAACCTCCTCCTTGAGGCAAGCTCCAATCCAACAAACAATCACTTCACAACCCGAGGGATTAGCACAAAGCAAACACAAGGATCACCTCACAACTTGAGGGATACAACCCAAGGCACAAAGCCAAACAAAGATTGGGTTTTTAACTTGGTGGTCTAAACAACAACCACAAATAATCTCTTTCTCACACACAAAGATCCTATAGAAAAGATAGTAGATATTTGCTCAAGTGTGGAGAAAACCAATGGGATGGAAATAAAAAATCACAAAGAAAATCCTTGGGAAAAACTGAAACCAAGATATAGAAGATGAATCAAACTCTTTTTCCCAAAAATCCTTTTCTTTGAATTTCCAAACCCTAGCAAAAACACCAAAAAGATTGTTCAATTTGAATCCAAAAACTTCTTTTAATTGCTGTGAAAACACCAGAGAGTAGGGAAAAATACGCACAAAAAATCTTAGAGAAAAACTCTTTCCAATGGGGTATTTATAGACCCCAGAAAAATATAGCCGTTGGCAGCAGAAATGCCAGAAATACACTGCGGTCGACCGGTCCGGTCGACCGTCCAACGGTCAATTTTTGCCCGTTGGCAGCTGCCGGTCGACCGCCCCGGTCGACCCAAACAAACAGAGAGCTCTGCTCTCAGACCGGTCGACCGGGACGGTCGACCGTCCCAGTGTCTCCAAACGTGCACAGATCTGTGCACGTCGGTCGACCGGCCCGGTCGACCGACTTCATCCTAGTCGACTTGGTCTGTTGACTTGTCGACTGGTGAAGCCCGGACCAGAAAACTGGGTTAGAAACATATTTAAAAATTCTTTTATCATTTCTAAAAATCACCAAAAATAGTTTTATCATTTTGCATTGATATATAAACATGTGGTAAAAAGTTTAGCTCAAATATCAATCAATATGAACTATTTTTGTGTCTTATCATTTTTACCAAAAACCAAAAACTGTATTTTCTAAAACTTGGATTTTGAATAGAAAATACGTTTTGTCCAAAACTCTTCCAAATACAAAAACATGATATCTAAACACTTTGAAGCATGATGCATATGGATAGAAATCCAATATACATGAAACAACTATATATTCATGTTTTTGTCATTTAATTCCAAAATATGTTTTGTCAAAAATACCAAAACATAAAACACATGAATAAGTGAGTCAAAACTAAGTTTGTCTAGGAAATTAAAGCATGTATGTATATAGAACAAATCATATATACATTAAACCATGTAAACTTGTTTTGATCTATCTATTCATGAAAACCAAGATCGGTTAAACCTAAAACCGAAAAACCAAAAACCAATATTCAAAACATGAAACGTGTGTGTTGTGAACTTGAACATTATCATACTATTCTAATCTTTACAATTTGGATCTAAACACAAAACTAAACTATGGTACCAAAGTCTTCTTGTAGAGCGCAATCTCCAAGTCGACTCGATCCAAAACTCCTTGATCCATCGAGCAAGTGTTATATGTGATCTTTGACGCTCGGGCTCTTGAATCAACTTGTGAAAGCTTCCAAATTATCTTGTTGAAGCTAATCACCAACTAATAACTTGATTAATGATCTGAAACTAAAAACACAAGATTATTAATACACATAACTACATGAGTTAATCATCATCAAAACTAGAGTGGAAGGCCTTTGGGCCAACAGTATGTTTCTACATCCATGGCATGAAATGAAAAAGAAGCCCAAAATCCCATTAAATTGGTGATTAATGGCCTACATGAATAGCTATTGACTTTGGAGGGTGATTTCTGAAATCACCTAGAGGGGGGGGGGTGAATAGGTGATGGCTATACTAATGGTCAAATATTGCGGATTTAAAAACTATTTAAGCAATAAGCACAATTAAGAGAACTTGCAAGTAAATAGGCAATTAATAGAATAAGTAAAAGAGAGATAGAGTTTAGAGAAAAGTGGACAATCGCAAACACGAAGATTTTTTCGAGGTTCGGGCCACGCTCTACGTCCCCGCCTTCGACACACGAAGGATTTCCACTATTGGTGATCCCACTGGATCGTCAATACAAGGACACACTTGTCCTATCTCTCGCGGTGCCGCAACACCAACTTAGAGCACACTCACTCGCTTGAGGCCGATACCTCTACAACTTCTCACAATGAAGAAAGAGGTGATCAACACTTGACCACACCAAAAAGCTCACTTGCACAACCCTACAACCAAGATGAGGAGATGATATCTTTGGGATTGTGTAGTGCACAAAAACTAGAGAGAAGTAGAGGATTGCTTCAAGTAAAAGAATTTGGAATTTTGGGTCAATGAAAAATCTTTTGCTAAAGGCTAAACTTTTGAAAACTTGAATTTTAACTTGTAAATCTTATTCCTTTAGTTGTAGAACACTCCCTCTATTTATATGGGGTGAAAACTGACTTACAAAGGTCAAAAGAGTCATTGGGGAGAAACCCAACAAAAATTGAGTCAGAAAAATATAGCTGTTGGGAGTCTGTCAAAAAATCTTACTGTTGTCGGTCGACCGTCAACGGTCAGATTTCCTACCGTTGAGAAGCCGGTCGACCGAAGCGGTCGACTGAAGTCCCAACCAGAGAGCAAGTCTCACTGTCGGTCGACCGGTCCGGTTGACCGGGGAAAAACAGAGAGCACAGACATTGCTCCCGGTCGACCGGTCGGTCGACTGATGTGCACACATGCACAGTGGTGCATGTCGGTCGACTGGGCCGGTCGACCGGACAAGGCAAAAATATTTTTCTCAAAGGCTATTTGAAGATGGTAAATTTTCATAAAAATTTTTGGATAGGGGACTACAAAATAGAGTTCTAGGACTTATAAAAATCAGGGTGTGATCATAGACGAATACCAAAAAGACTTGAACTATATTTTGACAAAAATCCTTTTTCCAAACAAAAACTGTTTTTCCAAAAACTTGTTTTTCCAAAAACTTGTTTTTCCAAAATGATTTTTCCAAACTTTGATTTTCCAAAACTAGGTTAGAAATCTTGATATGAAAATTTGTTCGTAGGCATGAAGCAATATGAAAAGTGTGTGTGTGACAATCCAAAAATAATCTACCTCTATCATCTAGGTTTTGACAAAATGAACTAAAAAACTTAACTAAAATGAAAAATACAAATCTTGATTTTGTCTTCAATCTTATTTGATCCTGGAGCTCTCCTATGTGCTTGGCTCTGGGATCCAAATCTTTGCGGCTTCCAAAAGTGTGAGTCTTGTGTTGGAGCCGTCAAACAAACTAGGATTTTTAACCTGAAACTCATTTAAAACAAAATTGTTAAAACATAACTATATATGGTTTGTTATCATCATAACGTCGGGCTAATGGCCTTTGGGCCAACAATATCCCCCTTTTTGATGATGACAAAACATATAGAGTTATCATAAATATTTTGGGTGGAGTCTTCAAGTGAAGCTCCCCCTTAACACATGCATATATAAAATGATCACAAAAGAGATATATATGCAAAACACAGGCATATAGGATATGAAACTGATACACATGCCAACCATCCATGCATACCAAAAATACAGAATTATAGGTGTATGCATACATGGTTTCCTCCATCCATCCAGTAATTCCTCCATCCTCCAAACTAATTGAATGAGGTAATAAAAGCATAAGCACAAGTCACAATCAATCACATGTGCCATAGAACATAACTGCCATAATAAAGACACATGTCCATATAAATCAAACACTAATACATGAAGAAACACAAAATAACCCAAAATAACATAAAGCAAAATAGCCCAAGAGTCTCTCCCCCTTTTTGACATTATCAAAAGAGGGGGTTACTCATCATCCTCATCAGAAGCATCCTCATCAGAAGCATCTTCATCATCCTCATCCGAATCATCCTCATCCGAATTCTGGGTAGCAGCAGGCTGAGGTGGAGAGGAAGGAGTCCTGGCTGGAAAAGGAGGGCCGGTAGGAGGAAGCGGCCTCGCATGAGCAGTGGGAACAGGGGCCGGCAACTCATGTTTCAGAAAGAAAGCGCGAAGATGTGACTCCAAGTAGCGGATGGAATCACAAATATAGCCCATGTCATTTCGCAGGCCCTGGTAGTGCGCTGTCATCTCCGCGGAAAGCTGCTGACGATGAGCAGTGATCTTAGCAGTGATCTGCTCATGGTGCTCCTGCATCTCAGTGGATAAGACAGTATAAAGATCAGAAGGAGCAGACGAGCCAGAAGAGGAGCCAGGCAAATGAACGGCAGGATGGACAGGAGGCGACTGAGGAGCAGGAGCCCTAGGACGCATCCTCTTGAGAAGGGTGCTGTTCAGATCAACAGATGGTTCTACTGATTGTTCATTGGAGAGATTGAAATTGAGTTGTTTGAGCAAATAAGTGATGACCATCCCAAAAGGCAAATGCCGAGTAGGGACAAGTAGATGGTCCGAGGTCATAATGCTGATGATGAGCTTTGGGATATTTACTCTAATGCCTCGCTGAAGGCAGTAGATAAGCAATGGAGCAGATCCCCGGGCGTGACTGTACTCTCCCGATTTTGGCAGGAGGTTGTAGAACACTATTTTGGCTAATACTTGAGCAATGAGAGTGTAGTGTTTTACTTCCTCATTCCTAACCAAGCCAGGATTGTCATCGCCATGGAGTAACGTGGAAGCGGTGAGGGCAGACTCACCGTCCGGATAAACAAAGTCATGGAGATCTAGGTTGAAAATGTCTTCACCCTCACAGGAGAGGTGAAGATGATGAACAAATTCTTAAAGAGAGATGTTTATATCCTTCCCCAAGACTCTAGATCTAATCTGATTAGACTCAAATGAAAGGTTAGAATAGAAATATTGAACTAGAGATGGGTAAACTGGCTCCCTAATAGACAGATAATTTTCCAAAGACTTAGCTTCTTAAAATGGGGGCTAAATTGAGATGTTCAAAATCATTAATTACCACAGATCGCCTAGAGCTAACAAGTCTAGTAGAAATAATAATGTGTCTACATTAAGCTTGGGATGAACAAAAAGAGGTGAATGAGAAGAGGTTTGAGCAGATTTTCCTTTTTCAGAGCGTGTCCTCTTCGACATGATGAAGAGATAAGCTAGATCTAGGAAAAGGTAGTGAAAATAAAGCAAGGAATTGGAAAGATCCAAAAAAAAAATTTATTACCTTGAAATTATGGAGAAAATCTGACAAATCCCTTGAAAAGTGAAGAGCCAGGCCTGAAACAGTAGATCTGAGGAATTTTGGGAAGGATCTAGGGTTTAAAGAAGTTGGAGAGGGTTGGAGGGGTGTTAGGGTTTTAGAGGAGAAGAGGGAAAAGAAGAGTCGGCGGATGAATGAGAGAAAATATGAGATGAGGGCTTTAAATAGATCGAGTGAAAAACTGGGCTCCCGTCGCCCGGTCGACCGGTCGGTCGACCGGCGGAAACAGAGAGCAAGTCTCTTTCAGTCGGCCGACCGCCCGGTCGACCGGGTACGGGAATAAAATAAAAATTTATATCAGGCCAGAACGGTCGCCCGCTCCGGTGGACCGTGCCTATGCCAGGCTAGATCGGTCGACCGGACGGTCGACCGGTCTTGCCCAAAAAGCACAGAGCAAGCCAGTGTTAAAAAAAAATTTATAATAATTTTTTTTTGTTTTCTTTAATACAACAAACATGTATATCTTACAAAAGGATGTTAGAATACTTTAAATCATTCTTAGTATTGAAAAAAAAACATAAAAAATATATTTATTTTTATTTGTTATTAAATATTTATTCTTATTTATTAATAAAGTGATAAATAAGAGATGTTGAAGCCGAATACCCTGTTAAGGGTTCTGAACTTCTCCTCGTCATTCCTCTAGATAAGAGTTGAGGTGCGCAATTGCCATCTCTATTTATTTGCTTTAAATAAATTGTTTTAAAATAAATCTTTATTTTGACAAAATTCATATAAACAAGATCTAGACATGTGGAAAAAAATAATATGGCATAGAAACATGATAATATACTTAAACATGGCATAGATACAAACAAAATAGAAATGCAAGTTTACAATAACACATATCACAATAACACAAGAGTAAACTAGCATATCCTATATATGAAAAATAAAATCTTATGTGGAGAAATTACCAAAACATAGGCATTCTCCAAAAATGGGTGCCTCTAAGATAGTGATGCAAGCAACGATATGTTCGTTGAGTGTTGATGCATCCACCACCCGGGCACCATCTCCCCCTAAGTCTTAGAGGATGACGACCCACCTGCATCAATTATTTTCGGTGTGTCTTTTGGTACCCAAATCTTTTTGGGTCCTTTAGGGTTAGTGTTTTCTCGAACCCAAACATGTCTATTTAATAAGTTTAGCTTAGCATAACAAAACTTTTTTAAATGGCCTTTGCGGCCACAATGAGTGCAAGTGTAAATTCTACCACTACCATACATAAATGCATGTGTGTGTGTGCATGTTTATGTGATTTAGAAGCATGAGAATGATGAGTGTGTTTCCCTTGGGATAATCCTTTGGGAAATTTAGAAGCAGGTTTAGATACATCAAAAGTATACTTCTTTAAGGTTGAGTCCAAAATTTCAACACGTTTTTGGATCTCTAAAAGTTCATTTTTGTTGCAAGTTGAAATAGGACTTTTTCCTTTACAAGCTATTTTTTAATTTTCAAAATCCTTTTTCATCTTTTCAAAAGAATTTGTTAAAACATTTTTCTCTTGCAAAACATGTTCAAATTTATTTTTCAAAGAATCATTTTCCTTTTTCAATTTCTTATTTTGAGCTTGTGAAAGTTCATATCTACTTTGAAGCTTTTCAAAAAAATGTGCAAGTTCATCCATGGTTAAATCATCATCATCTATAGAGTTTTCTAGATATACCTTGGTAGCTTCCTCACCTTGTGCCATGAAGCACATGTGCGCGGCGTCGATCTCCTCTTTAGATCCGACTCCGTGTCATCCCCTGTGGCCACCATCGCCTTCTTCTTCTTTGGCCCGTTCTTGGAGGTAGTAGCTTGTAGAGAGGGGCACTCGGCAATGAGGTGTCTCATCTTCTTGCAATGATAACAAGGACCCGGTTCCTCTCTTTTTCTTTCAAATCTCCCTTGAGGTTTCCCTCTTCGGAAATTACTTTGTCTACCCTTCTTGTAGAATATTTTGCCCACCTTCCTTATGAGCATGGCAAAGTCTTCATCGTAGTCCTCCGATGAATCTTCCTCATCATGGGTGGATGGAACGGCTTTGAAAGCGAGGGCTTTCTTCTTTGGTGCCTCTCTTTCTTCTCTAACTTTCATCTCCATCTCATGGGTTTTGAGATTACCGATGAAGCCGGAGAAGTCCATCTCCTCCCTATCGTTGGGTTCTTTGAGGGTGGTTGCCTTCACTTCCCAAGATTTGGGAAGAGCTTGAATGACCTTCCGGATCTTTTGGTCATTATCAATCGTGTCACTTAAAGAAGATAGAGCATTAGTTATCTTGGTGAAACGGGTGAGCATGTCATCAATGCATTCATTTTTAAGCATATAAAAATTTTCATATTGAGAACGAAGCAAGTCAATTTTGGATCTTTTGACTTGAGACGTTCCCTCATGAGTTACAATGAGAACATTCCAAACTTCAAATGCTGATTTACAATTTATGATGCGTGAGAGGTCATCTTCATTTAAAGCTTGGGTTAATGCATATTGGGCTCTAGCATTGGCCTCATAGTCCTTAGTGGTATCTTCAGACCATGATCTCTCATCAGTGAGGGGTTCAATAAATTCTTTGGTGATGGCCCTAGCAACTCTAACTCCTAGGGATTTAAGGAAAGGTTCATCTTGACCATCCAAATGGGGAAGTTCAAGCCATCAAACTTAGGTGGGGACTTGATGCTAGAAAAATCAACAGATGCCATGAATACAAGTATAAGATGCACAACAAATACAAAATGCAACAAATAGATATAGCCAAATATGAGGATCTCCCTAAGGTGGTTAAACCAAAAGTTAGGGTTAGGCTCTGATACCAATTGAAATCACCTAGAGGGGGGGTGAATAGGTATGGCTATACTAATGATCAAATATTGCGGATTTAAAAACTATTTAAGCAATAAGCACAATTAAAAGAACTTGCAAGTAAATAGGCAATTAATAGAACAAGTAAAAGAGAGATAGAGTTTAGAAAAAAGTGGGCAATCACAAACACGAAGATTTTTTCAAAGTTCGAGCCACGCTCTACGTCCCCGCCTTCGACACACGAAGGATTTCCACTATTGGTGATCCCACTGGATCGTCAATACAAGGACACACTTATCCTATCTCTCGCGGTACCGCAACACCAACTTGGAGCACACTCGCTCGCTTGAGGCCGATGCCTCTACAACTTCTCACAATGAAGAAAGAGGTGATCAACACTTGACCATACAAAAAAGCTCACTTGCACAACCCTACAACCAAGATGAGAAGATGATATCTTTGGGATTGTATAGTGCACAAAAACTAGAGAGAAGTAGAGGATTGCTTCAAGTAAAAGAGTTTGAAATTTTGGCTCAATGAAAAATCTTTTGCTAAAGGCTAAACTTTTGAAAACTTGAATTTTAACTTGTAAATCTTGTTCCTTTAGTTGTAGAACACTCCCTCTATTTATAGGGGATGAAACTGACTTACAAAGGTCAACAGAGTCATTGGGGAGAAACCCAACAAAAATTGAGTCAGAAAAATATAGCTGTTGGGAGTCTGTCAGAAAATCTGACTGCTATCAGTCGACCGGCCGGTCGACCGAAGCGGTCGACCGAAGTCCCAACCCGAGAGCAAGTCTCTCTGTCGGTCGACTGGTCCGGTCGACCGGGGAAAAACAGAGAGCACATACATTGCTCCCAATCGACCGGTCGGTCGACCGATGTGCACACATGCACAGCGGTGCATGTCGGTCGACTTGGCCGGTCGACGGGACCGACAAGGCAAAAACTGTTTTTCCCAAAGGCTATTTGAAGATGGTAAATTTTGATAAAAATTCTTTGGATAGGGGACTACAAAATAGAGTTCTAGGACTTGTAAAAATTAGGGTGTGATCATAGACCAACACCAAAAAGACTTGAACTATATTTTGACAAAAATCCTTTTTCCAAACGAAAACTGTTTTTCCAAAAACTTGTTTTTCCAAAATGATTTTTCCAAACTTTGATTTTCCAAAACTTGGTTAGAAATCTTGATATGAAAATTTGTTTGTAGGCTTGAAGCAATATGAAAAGTTTGTGTGTGACAATCCCAATAATCTACCTCTATCATCTAGGTTTTGACAAAATGAACTAAAAATCTTAACTAAAATGAAAAATACAAATCTGAATTTGTCTTCAATCTTGTTTGATCCTGGAGCTCTCCTATGTGCTTGGCTCTGGGATCCAAATCTTTGCGGCTTTCAAAAGTGTGAGTCTTGTGTTGGAGCTGTCAAACAAACTATGATTTTTAACCTGAAACTCATTTAAAACAAAATTGTTAAAACATAACTATATATGGTTTGTTATCATCAAAACGTCGGGCTAATGGCCTTTGGGCCAACAGTTTTGTCAAAATCGGGGACCCAAATCTAGATTCTTGGAAGTACAGCCGACGGGGGACAAGCGGGGGCGCGCAGCAGGTGGCGCCACGCACGCCACCCTAGGATTGCCACAGAAATACAACAATTGCCGTATTTTCACGACAATTGCGTGGAGTCGTGCGTCGTGATTTGACGTGCGGCTCCTACAGCTCCTTTGGTGCCATGTTTTACCTATAAATACCCTGGGATTTCTAGAGCACTAGGAGAAGGAGTTTTAGAGGAGTTTCGAGGATAGTTTTTAGGGTTTTCTTCTCCATGTTGTAGTTTTTAGGGTAGTTTAGGTTAGCTCTTCTTCTTCTTCCTCTTTGTATTTTCTATTTCTTTTATTTTGTAATAGGGAATAGAGTGGTATATGGGTGGAAAAGCAAGAGCGCTTGTAATAGAAGGTGACAATCTATGAAAGGTTCTCTCTTTATCTCTCCTTATTTTCTTCTCTCTAACTCCTTTTACAAGCTTAGCTAATTTTCTCTCATAGCAACTGAGCACTAACTTGCTAACTTCTTACCTGATATTCCACATGAATCTAACCTCTACTTGGCCTTGCTCTTGCAAGAGCCGTCGATGGCTCATGATGATGGATACTAATAATCTAACATCCTAACTCTCTAACAAGCTAACATTACTTTATTCCATGCTTTCTCTGTTTAGTTTTGATGGTTTAAGTATAGCTTGCACTTATTTGTTGAGTTTGAATGTGATGAGTTATCATATGGGTTATGCTTTGAAACGCTCTTTAACCAAGGACTAGTGATGGCCAAAGATACATGTGAGGCAACTATCACTAAGAGGTTAGCATAGTTAGTGGAGCCATTAGTAGTTAGTAGCCATGAGTTTTCTTTCTCTTTTTACTTTATTTTAGATATACAAACAAAAATCACAAAAACTATTTCGTATGTTTCCTACTTCTTCGTGTTTCATCGTACTCTTCTCTTTTCATTCTTTATTTTTTCTTTCATTCTTTAAAATATTGAAGAAACTTTAACACAACACGTGAAAAGACCAGTAAAGCTTCTATCATTTTTCCTCCTTGCGGATTCAACCCGTTTAGCCTCAATGCTATAACAGAAGTATCGAGGAAGTCAAAGCACGCACTTTTAACTCTTCAAAACATACAGTTTTCGTGTGGTTTTCCCTCGATCAAATTTTGGTTCTGTTGGCAGGATGGGAATGGTTTGACTTCACATTTTTGTTAACTTTTTTTCTTTGTTTTTGGTGTGCAGGTCAATTTTTTAGCATTGCAGAAGTCCACACTTGTTTTTGTGCGGTTAGGTAAATTCTTCTATATTATTATATTCTGTTTCTAGTTTTTGTTGCCTGTGCACTATAAATAATTTAAGAACTAAAATATGAAAATTGGATGCTTTAAAATGATTTAGACATTTGCATCTAGGCACATGTCGATTTCAATTCCAATATACTGTATTGTGTTTTTGTGTTGTTGTGATCTTGACGGATGCATTGCATATAGTTAGGATAAACATGTGGGTGATTTACTCTCTTTGTGTGTTCATTCTTATCTATATTACACACTTACACGATCTGAATTTAAGGGCAAAACCCAGTACAACACAAGATGGGAAAGTCATTACCCTCCCTTAGCCAAAAATCACCTCCCCACTCACACAACCCAAGCCTTAATAAAACTTGCTAGTCGTTAGCCCCTAGGGACATCTCGAACTCATTAAAGAGATTGACCTAAGGGGAAAGTTGTTAGAAGTTGACTCTTATCAAATCGGTGTCCAAGGTTGGGGGTTGATAGGAGAAACCTCGAAAAACAATGGTTTGGCATATCTCCCACTGATCTTGCCTCTACCTGGCCGATTAAGTCGCGGTCAGATTCTGACAATGTACCCCACGTGGACAGTCTAACTAGTTAAGAGTCATCTAGGTCTAAGTCAACCCTAGCATAGGCTTGTTTTCCTTTTCTTTTTCTTTTTCTTTATTTGTTTATTTGTTTGTTTGTTTTTTGTAAATTATAAAATGGATTTTAACAACAACAATTTTTTCAATCCTAATATGAATCCATATTTCACCCCGACCTCATTTGACTCGGATAACTCCGACCCGGCTATGTAGAACATAAACCAATCATATATGTCAAATTGGGATTATCCAACTCAATATGTGCCCCAGTCCCAGTACTATGAATAAGATTAAAATAATCATTACCACTCTTCACAGAGTCTGTAGGGATACAACTCTCCCGAGTCATATGGGCAACCACTTACTAATATTCTGCTTCATATACTCCTTCTCCCGTACACCCTTAGAAGAACTAATTGACTGGGAAAAGAGGATGGATGTCTTAGAGGAACTTGAGCGATGAATTTAAAATCTAGAAGACTCAAAATCCTATCAAAGTTTTCAAATCCAAGATCCTTATTCCATTTTTCAAGTCCCACAACAAGAACATATCGACTTCGAAAAGAATACAGAATCCATGATTCAATTCCAAAGTGATCCTTTCAATATGATAGAAGCTAGACTTAGTCAATTGGAAAACATGTGTTGGAATAAGGAAACTCTCCCTACCCAATCTTTAACTACTCCTAACACTTCTAATCATTTTGATGTAAACCAAGAATCATGGAATCTTGAAGACTTTGACCAAGATTCAATTTTAACACAAAACCTTGAACTTGATCAATATCAACCCATTGACAAATTGGCAAGTTTTCATTTTAATGAAATTGAACTTGAATATGGATGTGAATCTGACCCACAACTCTGTGATTCAATTCCAATATTTGAATCTTTGTTGATTCTGGCATCCTTACCCAAGTTGGAGTTATTGCCTGAGTCAACATTGATTCCTGTATCTATGAATTTTGAAATTGGCCTACTTCTTTTGGATAGTCACATTTCATTGATGAGAACAGAAAGTGAAATTAAATTCTTTGATTTGGATCAACTCTTGAACCTAAACTGACTCTTGAACCCAAAGTTATTTTTCTGAGTTAGTATTGGTTTCGAACTTTTCATTTCAAAGCCCAAATCCTCTATTCCACAAAATCACATTCTATCGTTGGACCAAGATATTGACCAGAATGACTCAGTGATGATCTTTTAAGATTGTCCATGTAAAGGGAATAATTTTCATGATAAGATCTTGCATGATCCTATTAATATTGGGGATTATAAATATATTGATAAAAAAGAGGTCAACGAAGGTGGATTCTATAAGCCACCACATTATCTTGATTGAGTAGCAACGCTTGGCCCAATCAGACCACCACCGGAGCCACCACTATAAGGTAATTTTCTTCCCTTTTCATTTTTTTCATTTATATACACATTCACGATGCATTAAGGACAATGCATAAGATAAGTGTGGGGGAGGGTTACTAACGTACGTTGTTTTAAATTTTCTTTCTTTTACACTTCTTTTTAGGAAATTTTTAAAATTTTCTTTTGTATAGAAACTCTTTTCTTTTCTTTTTACAAAACTTTCTGAAATAAGAGAAATAGTTTTGATTTATTTTTAAGAAAATTAAGATTATCTTAGGAATTAAGAAGACCTAAAATTATGAAATTTTAAACCGAGTGAAAAAATAGATCTTGTTTAAATTTTAGGATAAGGAAGTAAAATTGGAAAGATAATTTGATCTTGAATTTTTTGCCTTAGATTTATGCACTTCACACTTACACAATTTTTTTGGATTGAAACAAAGACTGAAATGCCATAAAAAATATATAAAAAATGAAATAATGATAACAAAAATCACTTATTGAAGTTGGGTAACTATCCCTCAGGAATCATGATTATTCATGCCTAAAATAGTGGACAATAACAAAATAATCCCTTTTAGTTTTGTGGACTTGTTTACTCGAGTCCTTAAGTCTGAGGGATGTTTTCTCATCTGGTGCCCTAAAACTATCTGGTTTGGGAGTCACCGGCTAAAGGCTCACTATCCGAATAAATAAGAAAGCCTACGAAACTAAGGGAAGAAAAAAGAGAAAAAAATTAATATACACAAATCAATGGCATGAAAGTTTGAGGCAATATCCTAAAAATCTTCATAGTTCACAAAGTATATATTTTTCTAATAGTTTTATGAAAGATCAAAGAACCGATTAAATTTTAAATCTTACATTTAATTTATAACACGATTTTGCATACTTAGTTTAAGGAAGAATAATTTCTGGTTAACCTATGACCTTAGATCACTTAAATTTTCGTAAATATATTTTAACAATTTTTCTATTCCATAATGCATTTTTCAAATACGAACATTTGATTTCTTTATTTTTGGATTTTGTGGGTGTAATCCGCTGAAAATCCTCAGGAGATAAAACTCCTTCTCTAAGAAAACCTAGAGGTTTAATGGCTTATTGCACACGCTTAATGCAATCACGTCACCTGCGAAAGTGGTGTAATAATCTTCTTACTTAGTTTTTTTTGTTTTGCTCGGGACGAGCAAAAGATAAGTGTGGAGTGTGATTAGTCTCTAAAATTGCATATTTCATACCACATCTTCACATTTATTTGATATTAAATCCTGTTAATAATACCTGTCTTGTATGTTTATAGGTCCATGGCATGAGATGAAGAAGCCCAAAAAGCCTATTTAATTGGTGATTAAAAGCCTACATGAAAAGTTATTGACTTTGAAGGATGGTTTCGTCAAAACTGGGGGCCCAAATCTAGATTCCAAGAAGTACAGCCGACAGGGGGACAAGCGGGGGCGCGCAGCAGACGGCGCCGCACACGTCGCCATAGGATTGTCGCGAAAATGTGGCGGTTACCACGTTTCTGCAGCAATTGCATGGAGCCGTGTGTCGTGATTTGACGCGCGACTCCATACAGCTCGTCTGGTGCCCTATTTCATTTATAAATACCCTGGAATTTTCAGAGTACCAGGAGAAGGAGTTTTAGAGGAGTTTGGAGGATAGTTTTTAGGTTTTCTTTTCTATGTTGTAGTTTTTAGGGTAGTTTAGGTTATTCTTCTTTTTCCTCTTTGTATTTTCTGTTTTTTGTAGATCTTGTAACAGGGAAGAGAGTGGTACATGGGCGGAAAGTAAGAGTGCTTGTAATGCATGGTGACAATTTATGAAAGGTTCTCTCATTATCTCTCCTTGTTTTCTTCTCTCTAACTCTTTTTACATGCTTAGATAATTTTCTCTCATGGCTACTAACTACTAACCACAAACTTACTAACTTCTTAATTGATAATCCACATGAATCTAATAGCCTCTACTTGGCCTTGCTCTTACAAGAGCCATTGATGGCTTATGATGATGGATTCTAACACTCTAACATCCTAACTCTCTAACAAGCTAACATTACTTTATTCCATGCTTTCTCTTATTTAGTTTTAATGGTTTAAGTGCAGCTTGCACTTATTTGTTGAGTTGGATGTGATGAGTTATCTTATGGGCTATGCTTTGAAAAGCACTTGAACCAAGGACTAGTGATGGCCAAGGATACATGTGAGGCAATTATCACTAAGAGGTTAGCATAGTTAGTGGAGCCATTAGTAGTTAGTAGCCATGAGTTTTCTCTCTCTTTTACTTTGTTTTAGATATACAAAAATTACAAAAATCATTTCTTATGTTTTCCACTTCTTCGTGTTTCACTGTACTCTTCTCTTATTATTCTTTGTTTTCTTTCCTTTTTATTTTTTAAAATACTGAAGAAACTTTAACAGAACACGTGAAAAGACAGATAAAGCTTGTATCGCTACCTATCCTTATGAATTTGACCTGTTTAGCTTCTATGCTATAAAGGAAGCATTGAGGAAGCCAAAGCACGCACTTTTAACTCTTGATTTCAAAACATACATTTTTCGTGCGCGATTTTCCCTCAATCACCAAGTTTGGAAAATCATCTTATAGTCATAATTGTCTGCACCTTGATCCAACGATAGAACATAATTTGTTAAAATGATTGATTTGAGCTCAAAAATATTAGGTTTGGAAACTAATACTGACTCGAAAAATCAGTTTTGGGCTCAACCTGATTAGATGAAATTTTAGCTTCTCAACAAAATTCTCCTCACAAATTTATTAAATTCATCCTCAAATTTTGTTTGAAATAAAAGTTCATCTTTATCACATTTATTCTTACAATATGACTCAACTTGCTCCTTTATGATTAGTCTACGTTCTGCATCATTACATCACATTTTCTTATCGATTTATAAATAAAATGACACTTCTCACCCATGTTTTGGTCTATTTTGCAGATAATCAAGAGTCTAGAGGCAATGAAGTAATAAGAGCCTAATTAAACCTAATTTTAGATAATTAAATCTCATTTCTTAAAGGCCAAGCTAGAGAGCTTCTAGAAGATGCATTGGATCCAGAAATTTGGGCCGAATCTGTTGAAAATTTGGATCCATGTATCCAAATCCGAGACCATACAAAAGCTTCTCGAGACCAGACGAAGATGTGGACCAAAGGTAGGGACCTAAGTCCCTGGTTTTGCCGCAGCTCCGCAAGGGTCCTTGCGGATTCGCGACAATTTAGTGGAGGCACGCGTCGATTTTTGACGCATGGCCTCGTCTCATCAAACCCTACCTCCTTCTGTCTATAAATATCCCTACAGAGAGACAGAAAAGCAGCAGATAGAGCAAGTAAGGTAGGATTTCTCTCTTCTAATTGTAGAGTAGTATTTTCTTCTCATTTCTTTTGTATTTTTTCTTTTTTAGATCTTGTAGTAGAGCTGAGTTGCTTCTGGAGGGAGAGAGATATTGATGTAATAGAATGACAATCTATGTAAAGGTGTCTCCTTTCTTCTCTATTGTAATCTTTTCCATCTTCTACATGATTCTTAGCTAGTTTTCTTCTCATGGCAATCTAACTACTAACCATTAACTAGCTAACTTACTTGATAATCCCTATGAATCTAATAACCTCAGCTAGGCTTTTCTCTTGCAAGAGCCATTGATGTTTATGATAATGAATTCTAACATTCTAACAATCTAACATCTAGCCACTAACAAGCTAACTTGTAATATCTGCTTTATTTCATACTCACCTCTACTTGGTTTTGATGATCTAATAGTAGCTTGCACATTGTTGTGTGACATGAATGTGTTTGAATGTAAAGAGCAATTTTATGTGTCATGCTTTGTAATGCTCTTAAGCCAAGAACTAGTGATGGCCAAGGATCCATGTGAGGCAACTGTCACAAAGAGGTCAGCATGTTAGTGAAGCAATTAATAGTTAGTAGCCATGAGCTTTCTTTCATCATTTTCCTTCTTTTCTTGACTTTGTTTTAAAAACTATTTCAAAACCTTTTTATCATTGTTCTATCATTGTTTTCATCATCTTCTTAGTTCACCTTTGTTTTCATCTTCTTCACCACAAGTTCTTTTCTTTTTCATTTTCTAAATCCACTTTTTAAAGCACTTTACTTTTCATTTCATTCTATTTTCTTGTTTTAATTTTCCGATCTAATGCCACTTCTACATTGTTTTCACAACGTCGTTTTTATTGCCTTCTCCATTTATCACTTCTAGTTTTCTTTTCTTTTTCGCTTTCTTTAACAAAGAAGAACTTGTTAACAACTACGTTAATAAGAACTGTTAATGCTTTTATCACCTCCCGTCCTATGGATTCAACCCGTATATGTTGGCCCAAAGGTTAAAATCCCCGATTTGGTATTTTGATGATAACAAGCATATGAAGTTATTTGGTACTAA
>JAVJIF010025201.1:0-46427 GCA_038442645.1 Agave tequilana | reverse complement strand
ATATCGAGCAACCTCCAGGTTATGTTGCTCAGGGGGAGACTAAAGTCTTGTCGTCTAAAGAAGGCTATATGGACTCAAGCAGAGTTCAAGGGCGAGATTTGAGAAGTTCAATCTTACCATTTCTGGTATTGGCTTTCGCTGATGTCATTCAGATCATTTTGTCTTTGTTCGACGCATAAGATCTGACATTATAGTTCTGGCCATCTATGTTGATGACATTTTGCTGACTGGGAGTGATTCTGCTGGGATAATGGAGACTAAGATATATCTCAAGCGTCATTTTGTGACCAAGGACATGGGACGTCCAAAATACTTTCTAGGAATTGAAGTTGCACATCAGAAAAATAATGTACTTTCTCAGCGAAAGTATGCTCTGGATCTTTGGAGGAAACATGTTGTTTTGGGATGCAAGCCTGCTAATTCACCAATGAAAGGCAATGTGAATTTATGATTTGGTGACAATCATACACTTGATGATCCAGGAAGTTATAGAAGATTGATTAAGAAACTAATCTATCTTACGGTGACTAAGCCAGATATAACCTTTTCTGTAGGAGTTCTGAGTAGATTCATGCATTAGCTCAGAGAAGCCCATTGGTTAGTCGCGATGATGATTCTATCTTACATCAAGAGTTGTCTAGGAAAAGGGTTGGTATATAGGAAACATGGACGTGTACGCATTTCTAGATACTCTGATTAAGGGTATGCTAGAGATCGAGGGGATGTGAAGTCTATTACTGGCTATTGCACTTTTGTTGGAGGAAATTGGGTGACCTGGAGGAGCAAGAAACAAGATGTTGTATCTCGCTGAAGTGTTAAAGCTGAGTATTGAGTTATGGCTCATACGTCATACAAGATGGTGTGGTTATAAAATTTACTAATGGAGCTTGGTTTCAGACAGCCTGGACCCATGTCTATGCATTTTGATAATCAGTCTGCCATCTATATTGCCCAGAACCCAGTGTTTCATGAAAGGACCAAACACATTGAGGTCGATTGTCACTTTGTCAGAGATGTTTTGTCACGCCCTGCTTCCCAAAATACGTGAAAACGGAGTCGCGACGAGAGTCGGCGACGTATGTACGCGAGGAAAAATACCCCACGTATACACGCTAAGCCTAATTAACCTGAACAAGCTATATAATCACTATAATAAATCAATATCACTGTAATAACTACATATAGATGTTCACACATGATAACATATGAAAAGAAATGGAACAAGCATGAGTCCAATGCATAGAATCATGAAAGCAATAAGAATAAAGAAAAATAAGAGAATATCGAGAAAGGATGGTTAAGCAAGAGTACTCCAGCTCCTCAAGATGTCTGTGATCCTCTCCAAATATCTGATCAGCAATAAATAGTCATAGATTTGGATATACAAATTCAGGGAGTCAGAACTTCTAGTGAATGTGTAAGAATAAAAGGGAAGGTGCACATGCAAGAACAGTGTGTACATATAATGGAAATATATACTGCAATAAGACAGAAATAACATGTAAAACATAAAGGGGCAGTAAAAAGTCAGTCAGTGCTATAGTCAGTGTACAATCCGGTCATGTGTACCATCGGTGTCCAATATAGCATACATGTATTAGGTGTCAGGTGTCTATCATAACTCATATGAGTACATTCAGGTGAATACAGTCAATTATAGTACATAATAACAATTTATTATTACGTCAGCGAATACCAATTGCCACCTGTAATAGACGCATCCCATACTACGCCTACTATACATGTCAATCAGGGTCTTATGTTATTGAAACTGATTGGTTGGAGACATTGTCCATGTTTTAGGTAGGCTCCGTACATACTCGGGACTACCGCCCAGACGTTTGCGCTGAACCAGGCCCTAACGCAAAGTAGTCAGGTAACATGTATAACATGAGTAAGAACAGGCTTAGGGTGTCAGTCATCTCATGGGAACCCTGCAGTGGAACCCTCTTTCGGCTGAGCAACCTATATCCTAGGTCCACCCAAAATACAGACGCTGTCTCCTCCATCAATTCACAAGTGGATTGATATCTAGTATATGTTTATTGCAGTGTAAATATAACTTGTCTCAAGTCACCGTAAAGAGCTAGGTCCTCTTTTTATATCGAAACAAGGCTCTGATACCAAGAAAATTCTGTGACGCCCAGCTTTCCAAAGTACGTGAAAACGGAGTTGTGACTACAGTTGGCGACGTATATACGCTAGAAAAAATACCCTACATGTACACGCTAAGCCTAAAGTAACCTGAACAAGCTATATAATCACTATGATAAATCAATATTACTGCAATAACTATATATAAATATTCACACATGATATCATATGAAAAGAAATGGAACAAGCATGAGTCCAATCATAGAATCACGAAAGCAATATGAATAAAGAAAAGTAAGAGAATACCAAGAAAAGATAGTCAAGTAAGAAAAACTCCAGTTCCTCAAGATGTCTGTGATCTTCTCCAAATACCTGATCAGTAATAAATAGCCACAAATCTGAATATGCAAATTCAGAAAGTCAGAACTCCTAGTGAATGTGTAAGAATAAAGGGAAAGGTGCACGTGCAAGAACAGTGTGTACATATAATGGAAATATATACTGCAATAAGACAAAAATAAAATGTAAAACATAAAGGGGCAGTAAAAAGTCTGTCAGTGCTATAGTCAGTGTACAATCCGGTCATGGTGTACCATCGGTGTCCAATATAGCCTACATGTATCAGTTGTCAGGTGTCTATCATAACTCATACTCGTATAGTCAGGTGAATACAGTCAATTACAATACATAATAACAATTTATTATTGTTAGGTTAGCGAACATCGATTGCCACCTCTAATAGACGCATCCTATACTACGCTTACTACATATGTCAATCAGGATTCTATGTTATTGAAACTGATTGGTTGGAGACATTGTCCATGTTTTAGGTGAGTCTCGTACATACCCGGGACCACGGCCAGACTCCTGCGCTGAACCAAGCCCTACTGCAAAGTAGTCAGGTAACATGTATAACATGTATAACATGAGCAAGAACAAGACTAGGGTGTCAGTCATCCCACGGGAACCTTGCAGTGGAATTCTCTTTCAGCTGCGCAACCTATATCCTAGGTCTACCAAAATACAGACGTCGTCTCCTTCACCTCAAGATCAATCAATTTATATTCTAAAACTTACAACTAGGTCAATTATAAGATCAAGTCGGTCTAAGGTGTACCACACCTAGTCATAAATCAATAGTGGTAACCAACCATTACATGGAAACGACGTAAGTCCAATATCTCAATACCAAGATCCAAAGTCTATATACGTCTGATGCTCAATATCAATAAGGTAAAATTAAGAACTGCCAAGTAATTCTAAATACCACCAAGCATATAAGAAACTGATACTAGACAATCTAGCCTTCATCGACTCACCAATCAATCAACAGATAATTATTTTGCAAATTCTAATACACCAAATAATTGTCCGATAAATACTACACTTGAGTGATGCTATCTGTCCTCAAATATGAACTAGATCAGCTAATCTATAGATCGAAACAAGTCACAGTTTAAGATGTATCAATACTAGATGCAAGCCAACAGCGACGAATTACTAACATATGAAATGACGCCGATAAATACTCAGATCAACTACATAATTAAAGTAGACGTTCACTGATATCTCATGAAATAATACGAATAATCATACTGGCAAAATAAATCAGACGATCACATGAAATAATACGAATAAATACATTGACACCTACTGACAATAATAAATAAGAAAATGATACAAGAGCAAACACTCACATGAAATGACGTGGTTTTGGATCCGAATCACCATTTGGTCTTCACTGTACGACGGATCTCCGGATCATCCCATGGGTCGTCGACCTTCGAATCGCCTGTGTATCGGGTTCATAACGAACACAATTCAAATTTTCTGTTACCGAGTTCGGATTACACGAATGAGTCTGAAATGCTGTATCACACAATCATACACATGAACTCACATGAACATACATTCGCATACACACACACACCACATATACACGTACACACATGCATACACACACGGTACACCCATATACATAATATACACATACATACATATTATATACACATACCTAAGCACACATTCATATAACACTAAACACAATTTAAATTACACATAAAAATCACACACGCACACTCGCGCGCGCACAACACTTAATTAAGCGCACACATAATTATACACATGCACATATACTAAATCACACACTACTTTATACACTATGCATTCATTCCCATGCACACTAGGAAAATTTACACACATGATATAACACCCACATATATTCAAAAAAAATAACAGAGAGGGGGGAGGGACTCATAACATGGGGGAGTCACGACCGGCCGTGGTGCTCGCCAGCGGAGGCAGAGGCCGCGGAGGATGCCGGTGATAAGTTCGGGCTCCGGCGGGCCCCGACAGCAAGGAAGAGAAGGAGATGGAGGGTGTGATCTCATAGGGTGGCTCGGCCTGTGTATGGGGGTCACGACTGTGGTTTGGGGAGATGGAGAAGTGTTTTTGGGGGTTGATGATGGCGCAAGGGTGCATGCCGCATGGGGGATCTTAGAGTGATGGCGCGGTGGGCTCGGTGTGTGCTGCAGTGGGGATGTCGGGCTGCCGGCGAACTCCGGCGAGAGGCGAGAGGGAGAGCTTGGCCCACGGTGATGCTATCGAGATGTTGGGGCTGAGGGGAAGTGAAGCTTCGGCTGTGGGGGGAGGGGCGCAGCGGCCTGAAGGTGGGGAGTGTTGGCCAAAGGCTATTAGCCCTTAGTTTTGATGATAACAAACCATATGTAGTTAGGTATTAACAAAATTGTTTAATTAAGTTTCAGAAAAAATCATATGTTGCATTTCGGCTCCAACACAAGACACACATTTGGAAGCCAAGAAGATTTAGATCCCATAGCCTAGCACACTAGAAGAGCTCAAGGATCAAGGAATATCAGGAAGATTGTTTCAAGATTTGTATCTTTACCGTTTTCCATTTTAGTTAGGATTTATAGATATTTGTGAAAACCAAGATGAAAGAAGTTGATAGCTTTTGGGATTGTCACACACACATTTCATAATCCTTAGCGTTTTCAAACAAAATTTTATTATCTGATTTCTTACCGAGCTTAAGAAAAACCAAGTTTCGGAAAATCAGGTTTCGGAAAACAAGTTCTGAAAAAATCAGTTTTTGTTTTTAGAAAAGATTTTTATCAAAATATAGTTCTAAATTATTTGGTGTTGATCTATGATCACACTCTACTTACTCAAAGCCCTAGAACTCTATTTTGTATCTACATATCAAAAGAAATTTTATTGGAAAAATTCTGACTTCAAAAAGATATTCAAAGATCTGTTTTTGCCCTTATCCGGTCGACCGTGCGGTCGACCGCTGGCAGAGCTAAACTGCTCTATCGGTCGACCGGGCGGTCGACCGACGTGCACCAAAGTGCACAAGTGCACTTCGGTCGACCGGAAGCAAGAGCAGTGCTCTCTGTTTGTTCCGGTTGACCGGCGCGGTCGGCTGACAGAGAGTTTTTACTCTCTGCTGGGATCCACGGTCGACCGTCCGGTCGACCGCTTTCCCAATGATCGGAAATCCGATCGTTGGCGGTCGACCGCCCGGTCGACCGGCAGCAGAAAACTCTGTTGAGTTGGCTCCCAACGGGCAGATTCTATTTTGTCTTTTGTTGGGTCTTCTCCCACGGATCTATTGAGTTTTCCAACCTTATTTTTATCCCCTATAAATAGGGGGAGTATGAAACAACTCAAGAACAAGATTTACAAGCCTTATATCAAAGTTTAGCCTCTTTGTAAAAGATTTTTTCTTGAGCCAATTATTTCAAAATTTGGTGCTTTAGCTTGAGCCATTTCCTCTACTGCTCTACTTGCTATTTGCACTACACAATCCTAAGTGTTTACTTCCTCATCTTGGTTGTAGGGTTGTGCTTGTGAGCTATCTTTGTGGTCAAGTGTTGATCACCGTTTTCTTCAATTGAGAAGTTGTAGAGGTTGCGGCCTCGAGCGAGCTAGTGAGCTCCAAGTTGGTGTTGCGGCACCGTGAGAGAGTACAAGTGTGTCCGAAGAGTTCTAGTGAGAACTTGTAATCGATTGACGATTCGGTGGGATCGCTCATAGTGGAAATCCTTCATCGTGTTGAAGGCGGGGACGTAGAGCAGTGGCTCGAACTTCGAAACATATTCTTGTGTTTGCGATTGTCCACTATCTCTCTAAACTCTACTCTCTTTCTCTTTACTTGCACTTATATTGCTTACTCTTTTGTTAGATTTATCTAATTGTTATTGCTTATTACTAATTTGTTTTTAATTTCACATTATTTGCCTTTAAGTATAACCATCACCTATTCACCCCTATCTAGGTGATTTTCAGGGAGATGGGCTGTCGGAGGAGGAATGGGGTGTGGAGCGAGGGGTGTTGGCCTGGGTTGATGTCGACCATGGATGCTCGACCATGAGATGGATCACGGCCCGGTGATGAAGTAGAGAATGAGGCGGCTGTGGTGAAAATAAGATGGTGATTATGAAGGGAATTAGGGTTAGGTTAATGAAGGGATGATTATATAGAGAAGTGTTTAATGGGTTATTGGGTTTCAGATTGGGGGTCAGGATAATGGATATGAGTCTAAAGGAGTTTGGGCTGAGATGAAAAGGAAGATAGAAGAAAGAATTTTGAAAGTGCGCTTGAGAAGAAAAATGGAATAATAAAAATAATATGAATGAGAATAATAACTTGAAATTTGATAAATAATGACTAATAATCATTATAAAATAATTTATAATAGATATAGTAGCAATGATAATAGTCTAAAAATGCTCACACAATCAATTTAATAGTCAGTAGTGGTGATGATTAATTATCATAATAAAAGGTCTAATAATAATTAGTAAAGATAATTTTTATTAAGTATTAATTTAAATCTCCTAACACATTTATATGAATCCATATTAACAATATAAATAACAAAATATGAATTATAATAGAAATGATGATTATTACTAGTAATGGTTTAATTTAATTATAAAAATAATGAAATGACAAGTTATAAAAGGATTTAATTAATAATGATAATAAGTAGATCCAAATAAATATTTAAATATAAATACAATATTATTAAATAGGGGATATTATATTCTACCCACCTTATAAAAATTTTATCCTCAAAATTTCGATAAAGCAGGGAATGAAAAAAATCAAGTTAAAGAAGATAAAACTTTCATGTTACTTCTTACTGCATCAAGGGTCCACCATGCTTCCGCTGCGCGTACTGACTTCTGCTACTGACTTCAACATAGAGTAACCAGTTGCAAGAGACAAAATCAGGGAAATAGAATTAGGAATAAGAATCAAGATAGAATTATGATTACTCTAGAAGAAGAGTTGAAATCAGGGATATCAAAGCTCAAATAGATGGATATTCAAAGAGAGGACAATCAATTCACAAGTGGAGTGATATCTAGTATATGTTTATTGCAGTGTTAATATAACTTGTCTTAAGTCACTAGAAAGAGCTAGGTCCTCTTTTTATATTTGAAATCGGGCTCTGATATCAAGAAAATCCTGTCACGCCCAGCTTTTCAAAATACGTGGAAATGGAGTCGCGAGTAGAATCGGCGATGTATATACGCGAGGGAAAAAACCTACATATACACGCTAAGCTTAAAGTAACCTGAACAAGCTATATAATCACTATGATAAATCAATATTACGGCAATAACTACATATAGATATTCACATGATATCATATGAAAAAAAATAGAATAAGCATGAGTCCAATGCATAGAATCATGAAAGCAATAGGAATAAAGAAAAGCAAGAGAATACCGAGAAAGGATTTTCAAACAGGAAAACTCCAGCTTCTCAAGATGTCTGTGATCCTCTCCAAATACATAATCAGCAATAAATAGCCGCAGATTTGAATATACAAATTCAGAGTCAGAACTCCTAGTGAATGTGTAAGAATAAAGTGGAAGGTGCACGTGCAAGAACAGTGTGTACATATAATGGAAATATATACTGCAATAAGACAGAAATAACATGTAAAACATGAATGGGTAGTAAAAAGTTGGTCAGTGCTATAGTCAGTGTACAATCCGGTCAGGGTGTATCATCAGTGTCCAATATAGCATACGTGTATCAGGTGTCAGGTGTTTATCATAACTCATATGAGTACAGTCAGGTGAATACAGTCAATTACAATACATAATAACAGTTTATTATTATTAGGTTAGCGAACACCTATTGTCTCCTGTTATAGACGCATCCTATATTACGCCTACTACACATGTCAATTAGGATTCTAAGTTATTAAAAATGATTGGTTGGAGACATTGTCCATATTTTAGGTGGGTCCCGTACATACCCGAGACCACGGCCCAGACTCCTGCGCTGAACCAGGCCCTGTCACAAAGTAGTCAGGTAACATGTATAACATGTATAACAGGAGTAAGAATATGACTAGGGTGTCAGTCATCCCACGGGAATTCTATAGTGGAACCCTCTTTCGGCTGTGTAACCTATATCTTAGGTCCACCCAAAATACAGACGTTATCTCCTTTATCATTTTTTTCAATCCCAGTGTAAGTTGTTCAATGTCATGTTATTAGTTTATCAAGATTATTTAATGCACATATACCTTGGTTACTGAGATAACTCGGTGATGGCAACGGTAACAACATCAACATGTGTGATCAAGATACCAAAATAAAAGGATATGTAACAAGTAACATGAGGGTGTTGTTACCGTGTAACAATATTTTCCTAGCAACTATGGTAACATGGACAATACAGTATCAGGTAGATGTCATGTATAATCAGTCGAGTTTTCAGGTATATCATGATATTCAGGATGAGTAAAGACATGCAGACATGAATAGAATAATCCAGACAAAATATACAATCAACTCAGATCCTCAAAGTCATCGACATATTCACTCTCTAAGTCACCAATAAGTGAGGTCGATTAATAACTTGCCATAAAACTCCAATCATATAATATGGTCACTGATATAAATGAAATCACTCTCATAATAACTCTATCTCCATAACTGAATAACTGAAGTAGTCAAGGACCAATCAATGAAGCACTGAATATTTATCCTCAAGATTAACTAGGTCAATAGATACATGAATCATTAATAAGAGTAGAACATCCTCAAGTAATATGGAATTTAGGATGCCTCTACATCTGATAATCAACATCAACAAGACCATCAATACTCAAACAATATAATCAGGGGTAAAACCTGGAATACCCATAATTATAAATCCAACTACATGAATCTCATTAGAACACCGATTAAAATCCTCTGAAACGAACACCTACCTCATGTCGATCAACTTTAACTCTAACTAAGTCCATATCAGTCTAAGTATCAGAAGATCAGTTTTTTAGTAACTTCATATAAAATCCACTCTCGTAATATAATGAATCACCATCTAACTTATCACCAAATACATGAATATCCAGTCTGATAAGTAAGAGCACATAAAATATGAACCTTTAACCTCAATGATGAACCAATCAACCTCAAAATCAATCAATTTGTATTTTAAGATTTCTCACAACTAGGTCAATTACAAGATCAAGTCCGGTCTAAGGTGTATCACACCTAGTCATAAATCAATAGTGGCAACCAACCATCACATGAAAATGATGTAAGTCCAATATATTAATACCAAGATCCAAAGTCCATATACGTTTGATGCTCAATATCAATAAGGTAACATCAAGAATTGCCAAGTTACTCTAAATACCACCAAGCATATAAGAAACTGATATCTGATAATTTAGCCCTCATCGACTCACCAATCAATCAACAGATAATTATTTTGCAAGTTTCAATTTACCAAATAATTGTTTGATAAATACTACATATGAATGATGCTATCTGTCCTCAAATATGAACTAGAATCAGTCAATATATAGATCGAAACAAGTCATAGTCTAAGATATATCAATACTAGGCCTAAGCCAACAATGGCGAATTATTAACACATAAAATAACGCCGATAAATACTCATATCAACTACATAATTAAAGTGGACGCTTACTGATCTCATGAAATAATACAGGTAATCATACTGGCAAAATAAATCAGACGATCACATGATATAATGCGAATAAATACATAGACACCTACTGGCAACAGTAAATAAGGAAATGATATAAGAGTAAACACTCACATGAAATGACGCGGTTTCGAATACGAATTTTCGTCTGGTCTTCACTGCATGAAGCGGTACGGATCTTCGGATCATCCCATGAGTCGGTGTTCGAATCGCCTATGTATCGGATTCATAACGAACATAATCAAAATTTCCCGTTACCGAGCTCGGATCTCACACGAACGAGTCTGAAATGCTGTAACACGCAACCAAACACATGAACTCACACGAACATACACCTGTATACATACACACACTACATATATACACGTACACATGCATACACACGTGTATACCCATGTACATAATATACATATACCTACATATTATATACACATACCCAAGCACACATTCATAAAACACTAAACACAATTTAAATTACACATAAAAATCACACACATACACTCATGCACGCACACAACAGAACACTTAATTAAGCACACATAATTATACACATGCACATATACTAATACACACATTCCTTTATACACTATGCATTCATTCCCATGCACACAAGGAAAATTTACACATGATATAAACACCCACATACATTTAAAAAAATAACAAAGAGAGAGGGAGGAGGGACTCACGGCATGGGGGAGTCACGGCCGGTCGTGGTGCTCGCCGGCGGAGGCGGAGGCCGCGGAGGATACCGATGATGAGTTCGGGCTCCAGCGGAGGAGATGGTGGTCCGGTGGGCCCCGATGGCAAGGAAGAGAAGATGGAGTGTGTGATCTCATAGGGTGGCTCAGCCTGTGTATAGGGGTGCACGACGTGGTTTGGGGAGATGGAGAAGTGTTGCTGGTTGCCGTGGGGTTGATGATGGCACAGGGATGCATGCCGCATGGGGGATCTCAGGGTGATGGTGCGCCGGGCTCGGTGTGTGCTGCGGTGGGGACGTCGGGCTGCCGGCGAACTCGGCGAGAGGCGAGAGGGAGAGCTTGGCCTGGGGTGATGCTGTGGAGATGTTGGGGCTGAAGGGAAGTGGAGCTTCAGTTGTTAGCGGGGGGGGGGGGGGTGCGCAGCGGCCTGAAGGTGGGGAGATGGGCTGTCGGCGGAGGAGGGGGGTGGAGCGAGGGGTGTTGGTCTGGGATGATGCCGGCCATGGATGCTCGACCATGAGATGGCTCACGGCCTGGTGATGAAGTGGAAAAGGAGGCGGCTGTGGTGAAAATAAGATGGTGATTATGAAGGGAATTAGGGTTAGGTTAATAATGGGATGATTATATAGAGAAGTGTTTAATGGGCTATTGGGATTTGGGTTGGGGGTTAGGTAATGGATATGAGTCTAAAGGAGTTTGGGCTGAGATGAAAAGGAAGATAGAAGAAAGAATTTTGAAAGTGGGCTTGGGAAGAAAAAAATGGAATAATAAAAATAATATGAATGAGAATAATAACTTGAAAATTGATAAATAATGACTAATAATCATTATAAAATAAATTTATAATAGATATAATAGCAATGGTAATAGTGTAAAAATGCTCACACAATCAATTTAATAGTCAGTAGTGGTGATGATTAATAATCATAATAAAAGGTCTAATAATAATTAGTAAAGATAATTTTTATGAAGTATTAATTTAAATCCCCTAACACATTTATATGAATCCATATTAACAATATAAATAACAAAATATGAATTATAATAGAAATGATGATTATTACTAGTAATGGTTTAATTTAATTATAAAATAATGAAATGACAAGTTATAAAAGGATTTAATCAATAATGATAATAAGTGGATCCAAATAAATATTTAAATATAAATACAATATTATTAAATAGGGGTATTATATGCTTGGACCAAGAAGGTGGTTATGTTTCAATTCATACCATCCTCGAAGCAGTCAGCAGATTTACTTACTAAAGCCGCCTCAGCTCAGGTGTTTTCTAATCATTGTAATAAGTTGGGCATGTTGGATGTCTATGCTCCAGCTTGAGGGCAGTATTAAGTTAAGCATTAATATTTGAGTTATTGGGTGATTATCCATTTTTACCCATATACCCTTCTTGTTCTCTATATATATCTTGTAACTCTCTTTCATCAATATACACAATCTATTTCTAGGGTTTTGTTACTTAACAGAAGTTATGACAGTTGCTAATTTAATGGAGGAAATGGACCTTAACAGGCTTAATGGTGAAGGATTCTTATAGCCAACACAAAGAATTGGAAATAAATGTTTTGTTGTAATTGGTCACACTGATGTTACTTAGAAGTTTTAAACATATATAATTTTATCTGATAAGAAAATTTTCATCTCATGATAACTGTAGTTCATCATGCTGTGCCTATTCTTGTAGTCACCTTGCTTTTAAGTCGTCAGTGATGGTGCCAATTGAAATTTCATGCAGCCTATTCAGATTTACTGTTCATTGTGCAGATGGGTTTCCAATTTGCTGGGAAAGCTGTTTATTCTGCTGTTTGGATTGCTGCATTTTCTTTATTCATGGAGTTATTGGGGTTTTCCACCCAGAAGTGGGTCACTGCTGGAGGTCTCGGGACAGTGCTGCTGACCCTTGCTGGTCGTGAGGTACCACTAGCTTATTTATTTATTTATTGAAACACTAAATAATCATATTTTTCTATCGCAAATCTATCCTAGTCCTCCTTATAAACCTTTGCGGATTCTAGGAGAATTTTGGCTGGTTGCTTCTTTGTTCTGAGCTTTAAATAATAGGACCAACAAAACAGGTTGTCTTCCTGCCAACTGACCTCCTGGGACTTACGGAAAGGCCCTCGCTGTCAAAAATTACCTTAGACAGGGATCTGTCACCTACTTGGAAGGTTGATGCCAGGCTGACATTTGCTCTATGTTTCCGTGGAGGCTTGTGCTCCATAGCGAGAGTCCAGACCATCTTTATGGGGAAAGGCGTGACAATGATATTGATGATTGAAATACTGAACAGTAATGATCAGGAATATTGATGATGATGATGATCGGAAGTCTAAACAGTAACTAATCAATTAAATTATTATTTTTTTGCAGATATTCACCAACTTTTTGTCAAGTATTATGATTCATGCCACCCGCCCATTTGTTCTAAACGAATGGATTCAAGCCAAAATTGAGGGTTATGAAGTTTCCGGTACTGTTGAGGTTGGTTTGGGCTGTTGCTTACAGTTTTCTATTATGTTCTTTCCCATTTAAGGCTTGCTGGTACAATTCTTTTTAGGTGCCATTGTGTTCCCGTTAATTGTTTGCATGAAAACTTCTTTGGTCAGAATGTTTATGAACAAATTTGAAGCATCTATCTGGCAGAATTCCTTCACATATCTGTTGAGGATACATAAGGCTACAATTTTAATTTCTCTCTCTTGATCTTTCAGCACGTGGGTTGGTGGTCTCCAACAATTATAAGGGGTGAAGACCGTGAAGCAGTCCATATTCCTAATCACAAATTCACAGTTAATGTTGTGAGAAATCTTAGCCAGAAAACTCATTGGCGTATTAAGACTCATCTTGCCATCAGCCACTTGGATGTTAATAAAATTAATGTGAGGAAAAATCTGTCAGATTTTACTTGCTTCAGGTCTTCATGACTTTTATTCCATGATCATTCAAATTTGCATTTATTTTCTGGGCAGAACATTGTTGCGGATATGCGGAAGGTTTTAGCAAAAAATCCTCACATAGAACAACAGAGGCTTCACAGAAGGGTATTTCTTGAGAATATCAATCCAGAAAATCAAGCTCTTCAGGTAAATATTCTTCTTTTAGGAATTTGAGCATTACCGCATCGTTTAAGTCAACTGATTGGATACAGCTATGGTGATATCAGTCCAGTTGTCTGTTGAGTCCTCTGTATTAATAAAGTGCTTACCACTTTGCATGCTTTTTATCTTTGTGAACTGGCTAATTTGAATGAATAAATGAAATAAAAGTGATTTTTTAGAAGGTGACGAGGACATCATGCCGTTTGGTCTGCGTCTACATTAGAAGAAAGCGTGCTACACTCTTTTGATTTTAATTGTTTTGATTTCAGTTTATTTTAAATTTAGTTGTTTCTTTATTTGAAATTTAGTGCTACATCAGTTAAATTCTGAGACTGGACTTTTTTAAAGCCTGTAAATAGGCCCCAAGACTTTCTTATTGACATTGAATGATAGCAATTAAAAATTCCAGTTAAAATTCTTGAGATTGTTATGTTGCGTTTTGGGGTGTGAAGCCCGATCGTGTGCAAGGAGTGTGAAGCTCAAAACCTATCCAAATTCTTATTTCTTTTCTCAAACCCTAGCTTTTTTTTCTTTTCTTCTCAAAACATAGTTTTCCCTTTCCTTTGGATTGAAGGTGATTGCAATCCACATCCATATTACATCAATTTTGGTATTAAAGCTTTGGTTCTTAATTCCGTTCAAATTTTTATCTCCCTTTTCTAAAACCCTAGAACCAAACCCTAAATATGTTCTTGAAAAATAACCCTAGATCTAAATCTTTTCCTTTTTCTTTCCAAGTTTAGATTTCTTAGTTTTGAAAAAAAGAAAGAAGAGAAAATCCCATTTATTGTTCCTCTTCTCCTTCCTCTCTCACACCATCCCACTAAGACTCTAACCCTAGATCTTCCACCTGTTGTCGCCTCCCACAGGCACATAGAGTCACCTCGTCGCCTGACTCCCGCCGACTTTCTCCCTTCGCCGCCGCCGCCGACATCGACATCAGCAACTGTAGCAGTTTTCATCATCGCCAGCGCAACTCGTTAAGTTTGCCGCCAACGCCGACAACACTGTTTGCCTACGTTGCCCTCTCTTCTCTCGCCGCCTAGTTTGCGTCGCCAGGAGGTCGTGCCAACGCTGCCATCTGCCTCGCAGACACATCCTGTCACCGTCTCGTCTTCATCATCAGGTCCTCCAACAGCGACCACCAGACCTCCTCATATTCAGACCCTCGTCGATAGAAGTCGCCACCCCGCCGCCACCTGCCCTCTGCACTCATCGCAACCCTGTAATCGCGTCAGATCATTGACTCGATCTCATCACCTACTCCTCGATCCACATAGCAGATCCAACCTGCTGTCACCGCTTTCATAATCATCGTCTTCTCCCTCATCTTCGCCACGTCATCTTCGCCGTCGCCCGCTGCCTCGATCAGTTTCGAATCAATCCGAATTGTTCTCGAGCCGAGATTGGCTTCGTCGAGCCGGATACGAGGTCATCAGCTCAATCAGAGCCGACCCTTAGCTAGCTCAACCGAGCAGCCGACTTGAGCAGACACAGTGACGACATCGCCTCACTCAAGCCGACCCGAGCCGACTTCGAGCCGACCCTGTAGGGGCCGGAAAGTTTGATGGTCGGAGAAAGTGGTTTTAGCTGTAAAAGATTTCCTTGATTCAAGCGAAACGATTACAACCAAAAGAACTACTCTTCCCTCTTTTCCAGTTACAAGGGAGGGAGGATGTCTGAATCTTCCCTTTGTTTAAAGCTGGGTTCTTCGTGTGGCGATGGAGAGTGAATCTTGTTCTCCGTTGACCAGATGACCGTCCTGGACCGTCGGGGGTCTTCTCTTCGGTCGGTAGAAAGAGTAACTCAGCTCCGTCTACCAAAACTCTCAAAGAGGAGGTAGGCGAAGAGCGGCTAGTACTCAGTAAGCTCGCTGAAGAGTCGTGCTTCCCTCTTGATGATCCTCTTGCCTGGATTGATTTTGATGATGCCTTATCTCAAAGCTCTCTCCCTTCAAAACTCCGATCTTCGCCCAAGCTTCGATCTTCGCCCCCTCTTCATAGCAAACAAGGCTATTTATAGGGGTCTCAAGGGGTGAAGGTGCCTCCTGAAAACGCTCCCGAATGAGGGGCCACTACCCGCTACATGCGCGGTGACTGGCCCCGCAATCAGGGCAGTTGCAACTGAGACGCGGGCGTTGGGCCGAACGCGCCTTGAAGTTTGAGACGCGGGCGTCGAGCCAAACGCGCCTTGAAGTTTGAGACGCGGGCTTCAGGCCTTCACGTCTGGATGCTGAGGCGTGGTCGTCGGGCCGACGCGCCTTGATGCTGAGACGCGGGCTTCGGGCCGACGCGTCTGAACGTTGAGACGCGGGTGTAGAGCCAACGCGTCTTAATGCTGAGACGCGAGCATCGATTCCTCGCGTCTAGAGTTTGAGACTCTGCTTCCTTAATGGCTGGTCTGTTAGTCATTTTTAGACAGCCTACAGAACCCCCTCCAAAGTTTCTGATATTCCGCAGTTGAATGGGACGGATTTCGGAATACTTTGGATCTTAGCCGTGTTCGCGTTTATGACTGGACTGTTGATGCTTCGGGTTTGATCTTATCTGGAATTGGTCTTCGTGAGTGTACTGTTGAACTCTTTGAAGCCGTCAGAGTTGATCGTGTTGAGTGTCTAGATACACAGTCTAGACCTCCCCGATTGCTTTTAGTCTGTCACGGGTGCGTTTTTGGCCGGGAGTGGTTGGTTGTCTGTTTGCGTCAGTGTACTGACTTGCAGAAGCAGGAGACTGGACGCAGGTTCCCTTTTGAAAAAGCAGAGATTGCTTTAAAGACGCGACTTCTTAGCGAGACGCGATGTTTGGCCTGTTTGAGGGGACGCGGACTTTGGAGAGACGCATCTCTTGAAAAGCAGACGCGATTTTCTGGGTGCATTTATGATGATGCTGACGGGGCATGTCCACCGAAGAGCCGCGTACTTTGGGACGCGCACCTGAGCCATGTCATGATTACGCCGCCAGCTGGCCTGGGGAAACGGCGAGATTTCGCCTTTTGGCGCGCGGATCCCCGGTTCATTAAATGAACTGCTCCACGTGTCAACTTCTGACTTGTGGCGGGGTCGCGACGCATGATCTTCCCTGTTTAAACAATGATTTGGCTCCACGCGTCAGGCAGCGATTCGCTGCAGCGTTTATTGGGCCAAACGCTGCGTATCTTCGCGAATCTCCGTGCCTATAAAAGGCAACAGTTGGAGAGATGTATCTTCTTCTCCGAACGAACGCATTCTCTGAGAAAAAGAACTTCCTTCTCTGTTCAACTATTCATCTTCTCGCTCGGATTTCTTGATCTTCAATGGCTCCCAAGACAAAACCGACTGCATCGACCTCAAGGGCGACCGTCGCCGAGGCTGAGAGAGATGCTTCCTCTGCGCAGGAGGGTGTTTTCCGAGGTAAAAATGTACCTTCGGTGTGGGTTCCGCCATTAAAACATGTTCATAGAACCCTAAGGACCTTTAACACAAGATCGTGTTTGATTCTCGGACGCTGTCCTTGAGATGATAACCGGGGCGCGGGCCTGATGATCCGACGCTGGTGAACTCTGCACTCTGGGTCCTTCACTTAGAATATTTCTAATTGTGAAGGTCTCTGGACGCGATTTGTAGAACGCGGATTTGATCCATGCGTTCTGTGCCGCGTTTTGTGTCATCAGGCGCTGGCGTCCGAGTCCAAGCACTTTGAAATTTCACAAGTCTTGGTTTGCAGAACGCGGATTTGATCCTTGCGTTCCGTGTCTTCAACCGCCGATTTTGTAGAATCTGGCGTTTGAGTCCAAGTACTTAGAATTTTCATAAGTCTTGGTTTGCAGAACGCAGCTTTGCAGGTCTGGACGCGGATTCGAAAAATTCCTGCGTCCAGTATCTCTTCTGCGTTTTGGTGCAAGTTCGCAGGTCTGGACGCGGATGATAACTCCTGCGTCCAATGTCTCGGCTGCGTTTTGAATTATGAACACTTAGCGTCTTCCCTTATTTTTGGCAAAGTATCTGACCAAGTGTCTTTTTCTTTTGCAGTGCCGCATGTTTCAGGTTCACTCGCCAAGATGCACCATTTTGGCCGCGTGGGTGGTGCCGACCGGGGCTTGACCTTTGTGCAAAGAATGAGTGTCCCCGTGACTGCTGACCAGTTGCTGGATCGCAGGCTCTCTAATGTTAACAGGAGAACCTTCCGGGCACTTATGACCTATGCCGCGCTCAAAACGGATGACGGTGTCAGGTTGGAGAAGCCTGCCTTCTTCTTTGGGGATCATATCTATGATGATGGCCGTCGTGTGTCTGAGGGGACCTATAAATGGCTCCGTGAGATAAAGGGCGGAAGATTCTTTCTTCCAGACATGGAGAGGATGTTCCCGATGTCCTACTTTCAACACATGTCTGTTCCCCGAAAGATGGAATGGGACATTTCCCAGTATATCCCTGAGATCGCCCTTGGTGACTTTGGCCTCCAAAAGGTAGACCGCCATGATAGTCATGACGGGTCAGCTGTCGGACTGTTCCCTGCGTCGTCCAAGCCTGAAATCCCAATTGGAGAGATCCCGGAGCTTGCTACCACCTTCCTCAATTCCTTCATAGAAGCAAGGGGTGACTATCCTGTCGACTTCCGTGCGTATGGATGGGTCCATTCTCCAGAGAATTACTGGTGGGGTAGGATGGTGGGTTTTGTCCTTACCAATCTTGAGGGGCCGCTGAAGCGTGTGGGGCTGTACCCAGCAGTCAGGGCCGTGCAGTGGGGCGTCCCGATGAGTTCCCATAACTTCTTTGGGATTCTGGAGCGCTACAATCCTCGGACGGGGACATTCTTTACTCCGGTTGGAGAGATGGGCCTTGCCCTACACGAATTGTATGAGGTCTCCGGGTTGTCGTCAGGGGATATTCCTTACGAGGAATTTGTCCCAACCACCAGGGAGCTGCGCCTTTGGAAAAAGAATCTCCTCAAGTGTATGAGACTTACTGGGAGGTAATGTGCCATTTCTACATCTGCGGTCAGACAACTGCCTGGAGGTCAGGAGGCGTCAAGCAACTATCCTGGGCTGATTATCTGTTTAATAATGTCAGCAATAAAGATCTCCCAGTAATCCGACTAGCTCCTAGTTCTGGTGGGGAAGTTGAAGACAGGATCGACGCAGCTTCTGACAAGTTCTACACCACGGAGTCGAACGAGAACGGCTTCGACCCTGACTTGGTCTTTGAGAGCTTTCACCATCAAGCCCGGACCCCTATTTCTGATCAGGCGCTGTTGGCGGGCTTCCTGATGTTGTGGCTGAAGAGGTGTGTGGTGCCCACGCTACCACATGAAGTTATTGTGGCAGATGTGGTGTACCCGGCGGTACTCTTGGCTCATGGCCACCCCATAGCCCTTCTTCCCGCCGTGGTGGCTGGTATTCAAAGCGGGCTGCGGGTGTTGACCAAGAGCTTCTGCGGACCCCCAAAGACTGCTAATTCTCGTGGGGAGCCGTATACCGACTCAGAGGGGAACCCGACGGTGAGGCACCCCAATCCGCGAATTGAGCTGCCTTACACGTACCTCATGGCTTGGTACGTGATGCATTGCCCATCTCTAATGACGGCAGCGCGTGGGAGCGTGGATCATATCCCATTTGTGCAGCGGCTGGAACGTTCAGAGTGGCATGACACCTACCTGTATTACATTAGGAAGCGTCTCTCCTGTGCCGCCAATTACCAGCTCAACCGCTGCTTTCCAGAGGTTCAAGGTGCAGCCCCCGGGGAGCTGTTCACGGATGTCGCTGGGCGGGATGACTTCTCGCAATTACCTGCTGGAGCCTTCTGGTGGTTGATCAATATACGACCAGGATATGTGCTGTTTCGCCAAGGAACTTCCTGCACTATCGAGCCGTATATGCCAAGTCGTTTTGCCCGACAATTTGGCTATGATCAGCTTTACGTCGGGAATCCCAATGCTCAACTTGCCTTTGACGGGAACCTGTTCGAAGGCGCTCGGGCTTGGTATTACAGTGTGGCTGGAGGGACGGGAGCAACGTTCCATCTACCCGGCGAGGCGCCTAAGTGCCGTATGAGCTTCAGCTTCTGTATTTGGTACTCCCAAGCCGGCCAGACGCCAGATCTTATTCCGGAGTCTTCATGTCTTGAGAGTATCAATGCCAGTCTCGAGGAGAGGTCTGAATCCAGTAAACGTACTAAACTCCTCGACCAGTACCTGAAAGCTCAGAGGGAGGTCGAGAAACGATCGAGGAGGGAGCCCCCAGTAGTGAGGGCGGCACCGCGACCGGCAAGGGCAAAGCCGCAAGCGACGAGGGCGGAGCCACCAGCAATGAGAGTGGAGCCGCGACCGGCAAGGAGGTCGAAGCAATTGGCGAGGAAGCGTCGTCGACGCTCTGCTTCTGTAGTTGAGCCTGCCCCAAAGAAGGCTCGGAGGGACTTAACGGCTGAAGTCTCTCAATCCAGAGCTATCTCTGCTGGAGTTGGGGTTCCTCCTGAAGGTGTCCCTGTTAGAGTTGAGGAACCGCTGGAAGATGAAGATTTTCCAAGCTTGGTCCGTGCTCCTAGGTCACGCAGCGAGACCGTGGAGGAAGGGGAGCTTGTTGAGCGACCCCTTATTGCTGGTGATGCTGAGTCACCGGAGATTGACATAATGGGCGAAGAGGATGTCGAGATTCCAGGAATCTCAACTCAGCCCGAATTTCCTCCTGCTCATGAAGGGAGAGACGAGGTACAGCAGCCGGGGTCTCCTAGCGTCTTTATTTCCAATCCTCGGGCAGTTGACCCCAGTCCTACCACTGGGGTGATTGGGGGTAAGGCTCCTGTTGCAGAGCTTCCTCGTGTGGCGCTATCGTCTTCTTCGTCATCGGGAGAAAGTGACTTTGAAGATGAAGTCGATCATGGCGATGAACCCGCTCTTCCTGATCAGGGCGGATTCTTTGACGTCTCGGAGGAGGAACAACATGAGGGTGAGCCCTCGATGGCGCCATCGTCACTGACGACAATTGCTCCCACTGACGGTATTCTTTTCTCCTTCTGTTTAATTCTCTTTTTTCATGTTGAAGAGGATGTCCTAACATTCTTCTTTTGTACTGCAGGGTCAGCTGGAGGTACCGGGGCTCAGCCCGAGGGAGTTGAGGCTTCGGTTGCCGAGGCAACCTCAGTGGAGGCAGCTGTTGAAGTTGGGGAGCCTTCCCCTTTGCCAGGAGGGGAAACAACCATTGAGGCTGAGGAGGCTCTCACTCCGCCGGTGGAGAAGGCTACTGCTGAAGCTGGGGAGACTCCCATTCTACAGGACTCGACGCCTCTGGACCTCGAACCTAGTAAGGCAGCTCTGACTGAGGGGGCTCAGGTGGGGAGTCTGACGATCGGCACCCTTTCAGAAGGCCACACAGCTCAATCCTCGGTGGAAGTTTCTGAAGAGGTTGTGCTTACAACTCCTTCCTTGGTCGTGGAGGCTCCTGCAGAGGCGGCGCTCCAGGAAGCGCCAGTGGGTAGTCTTGCTCTTGCCACATCGACGGCCGGCACGGCTTTTGTGCGAGAAGACCCGCCCTATATCCCTTATCCCGTGACAGAAAAAGAGTCGGGAAGCTTCTTAGGTGGTGAAGACATGGGGGAGCTGGCACGTCAGATGGTGCAACAATTCTTCACCTCGATGGGATCATGTATTGATCTCATCTTCCGTGGACACAGCACCTTCCAGTTCGCCCAGAGGCTTCTTGAAAATATGGCCGTGAGCGTCGAATTGGCGGGAGGCCCTTCACTTGCCAGAGCATGCCTGCAGGTGGTAGAGCAACTTGGAGATAACCTGCGGGAGCTGGAATCTTTGGAAGATGCTGGTTCTTCCGGTGAGGCCCAGGCCATCCTGACCTCAAGAACACCATTGCTCTTGGCCTAGTCAGCTAGGGCGCTTTCGAAGTTGGCGTCATGCATCAAAGTGCAACCGGTTCCAACAGTCGCCACTTCTTCGGACATCATGCACTTAGGATCAGATGCGGCTTCAAGGAGTGAGTACGGCCTCAGAGAGGGAGAGGGACTTCTTTGTACTCCTTAATTGTAACACTCAATCTCATTGTATAAGAGAGCGTTTTGTATCACTTTCATGTGTTTGGATATGAATAAAAGTGACACTTTTCTTTTTGCCTCTTTCTGTTGTCTTGAACGTTTTGTTTTAGAAGCAAAAGAATGATTTTGGTGGACCCGCCACTTTATAAAAGAAAGTGACAGGTGGAGTGCGTACCCCCAGAGAAAGTGAACTTTTATCAAGGATTTGGGATTAACTTGATTAAGATCAGCTGGGGATTTTGATAGAAGCATTGTTTATCGGTGTAATGTTAACCAACAATGCCTCCCAAATGAATTTGATACTCGGTTGGGGAGAATATCAAATGAAACTAGACTCGTGGGAATCTAGTAAGATTTTTACCGCTAGAGGTGTGATATTAACTTAACGGTTTAGAAGTAGTCTTGTCAGAAGTGTAATATTAACTTGACAAGGACGTGAGTTAGAGGTGTGATATTAACCTAACTCATCAGCATCTCAGTTTTATTTGGGAAAACTGAGGGTGTCACTGTCATAGGTGTGATGTTTAACTTAACAGTGATAGAAATGCTAGAGGTGTAATGTTGAACTTGGCATTAGTCGTCTCGGCTTAAAGAAGTCAAGGAAAGGTCATAGCCATAGGTGTATTGTTGAACTTAGCAATGACTCGGATGCTAGAAGTGTAGTGTTAACTTGGCATCGTTCATCTCGGCTTGGACAAGGAAGTCGAGGAAAGGTCATAGTCATAGGTGTATTGTTGAACTTAGCAATGACTCGGATGCTGGAAGTGTAGTGTTAACTTGGCATCGTCCATTTCAGCTTCGATATGGAAGTCTGAAGAAAGGTGACTGTCAGAGGTGTGATATTAACTTGACAGGCACTCGAAGTACCGCTTAGAGGTGTAATGTTAACTTTAAACAGTAGTTTTGTCAGAGGTGTGATATTAACTTGACAAGAATTTGCTTGCGATAGGAGCAATTTGAGGACCTGTCATTCTATTGATGAGAATTGACAAGTGGAATTTGAGGTGCCAGAGGTATAGTGTTAACTTGGCAAATTTGAGAGTTTGTTACTCTATGCAGAGTTAACAAGCCAGGTTTGTACTCGACAAAGAGTATTCATTACCAGAGGTATAGTGTTAACATGGTAATGATTGCATTTTGTGGTCCTACCATTCTATGGATGAGAATTGGTAAGGGATTTTTGGAGGGAAGAGTGGAATCAAATCCACTTAGGATTTTTAGCAAACCCTCAGCTATCAACGGATTTGAGATGCCTTTACCAACTACCGTTTGAGTTGGGCTAGCCATGCTATTCCCCTCAGCATGATGAGTTGTCGAAGACTTATGTTGGACTTAAAAGCCAACATTTTCCTCTATCCTTAGCCGTCGGAGGCGTTGGGTGTTTTTGATCAGAGGTGTATTTTTTAACTTGATCAGCAGGATTTTTAGCAAACCCTCAGCTATCAACGGATTTGAGGTGCCTTTACCAACTACCGTTTGAGTTGGGCTAGCCATGCTATTCCCCTCAGCATGATGAGTTGTCGAAGACTTATGTTGGACTTAAAAGCCAACATTTTCCTCTATCTTTAGCCGTTGGAGGCGTTGGATGTTTCCGATCAGAGGTGTATTTTTAACTTGGTCGGTGGAAGAAAGCCATCTAGGGATAGTATTTCTTCAGGAATTTGCCATTGATTGGCATCATGAGTGTATCGCCATTTGAGGTTATGAGGCGATATGATCCATTTGAGTAGACTGACTCTACTACAAACGGTCCTTCCCATTTGGGTTGGAATTTTCCTTTCGTCTTGTGCGTCATGACCATGGGTCTTCGGACGGCTAAGACGAGGTCGCCTTTCTTGAAAGTTCGGGATTTGACTTTCTTGTTGAAGGCTCTGGTGATACGAGCTTGGTAAAGCTCGATTTGTTGTTGGGCCTGCAGACGCTTGTCGTCCAAGGCTTCCAATTCTTGGAGTCGCTGTCGATGCTTCTCCTCTGTTGTCATTTCCGCTGTCAAGGCGACGCGAAGAGATGGAATTTGGATTTCCAGTGGAAGGACGGCTTCGCATCCGTACACCAAGGAAAATGGCGTGGCTTTAGTTGGGGTTCGCACAGTCGTGCGATAGGCCCATAAGCATTCGCCCAACTTATCGTCCCAGTCCCGTTGACTTTTCGAGACGAATTTCTTGAGAAGCTTGCCAATAGTCTTATTGAAAGCTTCTGCGAGGCCGTTAGCGGGCGGATAGTATGCCGTTGATGACACACTCTGGATTCTGAACTTGGCGCAGAATCTCTGAAAAGCCTGGCTGATGAACTGGGGTCCATTGTCATGGACAATCCGCCGAGGCACACCGAAGCGGTAAATAACGTGATGTTTCACGAACTTGATCACGTTAGAAGATTTCACCTCTTTCAAAGGGATAGCTTCGGCCCACTTTGAGAAGTAATCGGTTATCGCTAGGATGAACCGATGTCCCTTTGATGATGGTGGGCTGATAGGACCAACCACGTCCATCCCCCACATTTCGAACGGCCAGGTAGAGGTCGTAGAGTGGAGGTATCCTGGTGCTTGATGGATGAAATCGCCATGTATTTGACAGGCGTGACATCTTTTGGCGTAGGCAACAGCATCGGCAACCATCTTGGGCCAGTAGTAACCCAATCTTTGGAGTCGGTTTGCCAGCTTCGGGCCAGGTTGATGAGCTCCACACGTACCATCGTGGGCTTCTTTCAACACTTCGTGGGCTTCTTTTGATGAGAGGCACCGGAGTAAGATCCCGTCATGCGATCTACGATACAATGTTCGCGAAATCGCATTGTAGTAGAATTTGGAGGCTTTCCTTCGGATGGCAGCCGCCTCCCTGGTGTCTTCGGGCAAGATGCCGTATAAGACAAAATCAATGTAGGGGAATCGCCAGTCTTTAAGCTCTGGATCGGTTGACACTTCAAGTGTTTCCTTACCGCGACGATCTCCCGTTGACCTCTGGTAGTCTCCGAGGGGACTTTTTGGGCAGTATAGGTCGTGGCTATAGACGAATATCTTCTCCATTGCTCCAGCTGGAAGAGCTAAGGAGGCAGCAAGGGATGCAAGTGCATCTGCATGCGCATTTTGCTTGCGCGGTACATGGTCTATGTAGAAGTTTGAAAACCTCTCGGCCATGTGGATTGTCGCGTTGTAGTAGGGTACTAGATCTTCATGCCTGACCTCATACTCTCCGCGAACCTGGCTGACGATGAGTTTGGAGTCACCGTACGCCTCGAGATTTTTAACGCCAATCTCATCGGCGAATTGCATCCCAATCAAAAGAGCGTTGTATTCCGCCACATTGTTGGAACAGGGCTCGGTTAACGAGATAGCTCGGGGAATCACGTAATTTTGTGGGGAGACGAGTACCACTCCTACCCCCGCTACTGTGTGTCCCTTAGGGCTTGTTCTTGATGCACCATCGAAGAAAAGTTGCCATACTTGTCCTTCGAACAATGTCTGGGTCAGGCAGGCTTCGGCGACCTCGTCTGGGAGATCCTCGTAGAGTTTGGCTGCCCTGGGATCTGGGTGTTCAGCTAAGAAGTCCGCCACCGCTTGTCCCTTAATAGCCTTTTGTGGCAGAAAATGCATCTCATATTGTGATAGCAATATGGCCCATTTTGCCAGCCGGCCATTTAGTGAAGAAGGCTTTGTCATAAGTAACCTCAGGGGGTTGACTTTGGATATGACATTTATGGTTTGGCCCACCAGATAGTGTCGCATTTTCTGAATAGCGAACACCAGTGCCAAACATTCCTTCTCGATCGGGTTGTACCGATGTTCGGCTCCGATCATCGTTCTACTTAGGTAGTAGATTGCTTGTTCTCGCCCCTGGTCATCATTCTGAGCTAGTAGAGCTCCCAAAGAATGATCCATTGATCGGACGTACACCAGGAAAGGCTTTCCGGATACCGGAGCCGCCAGGACTGGTGGTTGGGTGAGGTAGTGCTTGATCTCCTCAAATGCTTGCTGGCAAGCGTCGTCCCAAATGAACGAAACGCCCTTCTTCATCAGCTTAGCGAAGGGTTGGCATCTCCCGGAGAGATTTGAAATGAATCTGCGGATGTATGCCAATCGTCCTTGTAATCCTCTGAGCTCCTTGAGGCTTCTGGGGGTTGCATCTCTTGGATAGCACGGACTTTCTCCGGATCCAAATGGATTCCTGTGGAAGTCACAACAAACCCTAGGAATTTGCCACTGGCTACCCCCAGGAAGGACTTGGTGGGGTTCATCTTCAATTGATGAGCCCGCATGATGTCGAAGACCACCCTCAGGTCTGCTATGTGATCACCTTTAGTGCGGCTTTTCACCGCGATGTCGTCGACATAACATTCCACCGTTTTGCGTATCTGTCGATGGAAAATGGCATTCATGGCCCTTTGGTAGGTTGCCCCCGCATTTTTCAGACCGAAGGGCATGACGGTGTAGCAATATACCCCTAGAGGTGTCCTGAAGGAGGTGTGCTTTTCGTCATCGGGATACATCTTGATTTGATTATATCCTGAGAACCCGTCCATAAAGGACATTCGCTCGAATCCACAAGTATTGTCAATCATGACATCTGTGATTGGCAATGGGAATTCGTCTTTGGGGCAGGCCTCGTTTAGATCACGGAAGTCGATGCAGATCCGGATCTTCCCGTTCTTCTTGGCGACGGGGACGATGTTGGCTACCCAGTCGGGATGCTGTTCCTCCCTGATAAAGCCGGAGTCAATAAGCTTTCTGACTTCTGATTGGATTGCCTCCATTATCTCTGGACGGAACCGTCGCTGCTGTTGTTTAACAGGCTTCATGTCCGGATTGATGTTGAGGCGATGCATAGCCACTTGAGGATCAAGTCCAGGCATGTCCTCATAATTCCAGGCGAAGACATCTATATACTCTTGTACAAGAGATATTAAATCCTTCTTCTCTGGAGGCGACAGGCCGTCACTTATGAAGATGGGTTTAGGATTGTCTTCATCTCCTAGGTTGACTTGAACAACCTCGTCTTCTGTGGGTGGCTCACGCTGTTCAAAGCGGATGTCCCAAAGAGCATTCAAATGTTTGATCCAAGGATCTGTATCGGATTGGATCATTTCTTCATCTTCATCCTCCAGATGGCTTGTCGAAACCATGTTTACTGAAAGCCCTTTGAAGATGTTGCCGACACTGACATCTGATTCCCACGACGACGTGTCTGATGAGCAGTCATGACTTGACAGTCTCTCCGAATCAGAGGCTGATGGCACTGGAGTTGATATATAGCCCAACCCCCGGCGCGTCTGATGATAGTAATCAGGGGTTTTTCCTTTCGGTACAAAGGATCGAAGCAGTGTTCTTCTTCCTTTTCCGAAGTTCAATCCTGGCCTGTTGGTTAGATCATACCCCATGCGCTTCATCATCTTGAGCGTTCTCGGTTCATAATGATCGAACTGAGGGGATTCATTCTCACCTTCCGATTCTTCGTGGGGCATTGGTTCAGATGCGATTCGCCCAAAAAGTATTGGTCTTTGGCCTTTTCGTCTGGCTGGAACCATGAATACAGACTCTTGCGCGTCTCCATTATCCTGGTACGTCCCGAAGGATGATTTTATGGGTACATGCAATGATGTCAAAGCATCCATTGCCGACCAGACATCCTCATCTACGTCGGTACTAGTATCCGACGGTATTGAATCAGACTCACACGCAGGGAAATACGCGAAATCTAAATCTTCATTAATATACCAACCGCCTGCATCGTCGGTGGTATCAACATCGAGCTTATTAGTGCTCTTTACAATGGGCTCCAACTCCCACAGGCACTCTTCTTTCTCAGGCTCAATGTCAGCTTCATTACCAGAGTCTGGCTCCTCTGGTTGTGGGGTTTCATTAGTCTCCTCCGGATCCTGATATAAGAGGGAGTCCGTGAAATAATTTTCAACCCCTTTAAACGGATGCCTTTCGGCAATCAACGTTCGGACCTGTCCACTCTCGTCAATGTATTTCATGACTTGGTGGAGAGTAGAGGGAACGATGGAATTGCGGTGAATCCATGGTCGTCCCAGCAACAGGTTGTAGGAAGTGTCCGCGTCAATGACGTAACATGTCACTTCTGACTTGAGGCTCCCGATCTGGCATTTGAGCTTGATCTTCCCCATTGGGCGGGAGCTGTTGGCATTGAACCCGTAAATAGTCGTCTGGGTAGGGCTCAGACGATGGGTAGGAATGCCTAGAAATTGCATAACCCGGCGAGGTATGATGCTCAGCGCGGACCCTGGGTCTACCTGGATGCGGTTCACCTCGGATGACCCAATATACCCTGTGAAGTATAGGGGTCGGTCATGCTTCCCTTTAACCTGCATGTCGTCTGTTGTGAAGGTGATGCAGGGAGCATTTGGGGAGGCGTGGAGGCAATCCTCTACATCTTCCTCCCTTGGCACACGGGTCATGAAGACCTCAGCATTGGCCAAAGCTTCTTGTAGAGCCTCTCTGGTTGACTTTGATAGCCTCAGGAGCTCATACAAGGTAATGCGTGCCGGGATGTTGGCTAGTTGAGCCAAGACGTCGAAGCGGTAAGGTGTCGAGGATCCTTCCGTTACACCTTTCGCAAGAACTCGAGAAAACCGAGTTTCTTTCTGTTTCTCCCCAGGCTGTTTAGAGGAGGGCTTGGCTGGTTCCACGGCTGGTTGCGGAGAAGCCGCTGTTGTCTCGCCGTACTGCTTCAAGTATGCCTGTCCTGAACGGGTCCCCGCCGTAGGTTGGCTGGGCTCTGCGGCCAGGACTATTGTTCCTCTTCTGAGTCAGTCAGCGAGGGAACATCAGTGTCCGCTTCTCGAGAGGAGGCGCATATCACATGGCAAGATGAAGCCTTCCCTTTGCTTTTGGACTTCCTGTTGGTCACAGTCGTCCATTGTTGCTCGTCGACGAGGTCAGGGTGGACCCACATGATTTCCCCTCGAGGTGTAGGGACGGGTACCAAGCCTTTCTCCTGCTGCTGATGAGGGTCTGTGTTGACCACCCTCAGTTCTCCTTTCGGGACAGAGATCACCCCCACGGGTGTCGGGGGTCGTGTCCCAAACTGGAGAATCGACGTCATGTTGGCCGTCATCTTCTTCTGCTCCGGTCGGAGTTTTAATACCTCCGCGTCAATCAGAGCTTGAAGGATGTCCTTAAAGACGTAGCAGCTTTTGGTAGGATGACCGAGCATCCTGTGGTATAAGCAGTAGGTGGGATTGTCGGTCTTGCCGACTTCCTCCGGGCGCCTAATTTCAGGGAGCTTCAGTCGATTGCTCTTGTTGAGTAGCTTGAAGAGCGAATCGACGTGTTCCTCCTTGAAGGAATACTACTTGTTGGGGCGTGGCTGGCTTGAAGAGCCACTTGCCCTGCCTGTTTGAGGTTTGGTGGGAGATTTGGTCTCCGTCGCCAAATTATCCTTCCGCTTCGTCTGGAGAGAGGTGTCTGGTGCACGCCTTGTCGACCTCTCTGGCCTGGGCTTGCCTTCTTCCGCTCTGACGCGGGCGACAATCTCCTCAGCCTGTTCACCTTGCTGGACTAATTGTTTCCAGGTGCGGCTTTCAGCAACTCCTATTTGAGCAAGGAGTGAGGTTTGGAGATTATAGCGACATGTTTCCACCAGGGTGGCCTGGGTCATGCCGCTTGGACATCGGAGTGCCATGTTCCGAAATCTTTCTACGAAAGACTTGACGGACTCTCCCTTTCGCTGTTTTGTAGCTAAAAGGGTAGGCATTGTGACTTCGGAGTCGTCTTCGAAGAAGCGTGTCAAGAACAACTTCTCTAGATCCCCCCAGTTCTTGATAGAACCCTCCGGGAGCTTCATAAACCACTCAAAAGCCAACCCTTTCAGGGTGCCGATGAACAGTCGCGCCAAGATGGCGTCATTATCTACCACGTTCCCGGTCTGGGATTTGAAGTAGTAGATGTGCTGGTTGGGTGACCCCTTCCCGTCGAATGCTTGGAGAGTTGGAGCCTTGAACTTAGGAGGGTACGGGACTAAGTCCCACTCGGCCGGATAGGGCCGGACTACTCCAGCTTCTTGGAGGCCTTTACGGTTGGTAAGGGCCTCGAGGCGCTGCTCCAGTTGACTCATTCTTTTAGCATGAGCCTTTCCCGGGGTCTGGTCGCTTCTTGCCTGCGACGAGGGCTTGGACACATCCGAGGTAGATCGTCGTGTCTCGTCAGAAGATTCGGAGGGTGGGCTTCCTCCCTTTCTCCTTTCCCCTTCGGTCGTCTAGGAGGAGATCTCGCTCTTTCTTCAAGCAATTTCTCAAGCATATGCTTGAGGGAGTCAATGGATCTCTGTTGAGAGGCGATTATATCCATCTGGTGCTTCTGCGTCTGCTCTAAACGCCTGGTCGTCTCCTCAGGAGTGTCGGCCATGTAGGCGGAAGCCTCCTTCTCGACGGAAGAGTTTGAAGCCTGCGACTCCACTATAGCGGAGTGAGAACCACCCATTCTAATGCCGCGGGCTAAGGCATTATAGTCAATTGGGGGAATGGCCCCTGTCCGGGTGCGAGTGTGTTGATACACCCCCTCCGGTTCAGAGTCAGATTCCTCTGAGTTGACCATTAGTTGTTTCCCCTTGCTTCTGCTAGTCATGTTTGCAGTAAGCTCCGGGTATTCAACATCTGAGAAGGTTCTCCTCCTGTGGGAGCGTCTTCTCTTGGCTGACGGGGGAATCAGGGTCAGCTGTCTAATTAAAGACGGCTGTTGCACGCCTGACTCGCAATGGCATCCAGAGAGCATCTGGATGAGCTGTTGACAGCAGCATGGAGAAGTGGTCTGATTGGCACTCCTTTTCCTTGTCAAATAATCCCTCAAATCTGTGGGAGGGGGATTAAAGAGACTGGTCTCGCAACGTGGACGACGGGAGACAGTCATGTGCTGTTCAGCCTGGACACCGGTTTCAGAAACGCGGCTGTTGCGTTGCGGCTGCGTCACGCGCATCTGGCGTCTCTGTTGATATGAGACGCGACTTTCGCGTTGCTGTCTGCTGCGTTGGAGCAGAGAGACTTGGGAGAGAGTGGGCTGCTGGGCCCCACGCCTATGGGCGCGTGCTTCCTGCGTTTGACAAGACGCAGAAGCTTCACTTTGGCGTGTGGCAAGTTGGTCTCCAGAAGGCCCAACTTGGGGAGTCTCGCGTTTGGGTCGCCAAACGCGGATCTCTCGCACTGGACGAGGTGCGGGCAAGGCATCGGATCGTACGCTGCGTTCAACCCCAGTCAGAAAACCAACGGTTCCGACCGAGTGTTGACGCGCGCGTCTTCTCTGTCGACGCTCGGCATTCCGATTGCGCCGTGGAGGAAGAGAGAAGCCAACAACTTCCTGGTTTGTAGAACCAGGGGTGTTTGCCACGCGGGTCTCCTGAGAGACGCTGACGCGAGCGTTATGTGCGACACGGTCGATCGCACCAGTAGATGTGCCGGGGACCACGCGGGCCTTCAGAGAGGCGTTGGCGCGCGTGTTCTGCGCGACGCGGTTGATCGCAGCAGAGGAGTCTGAGGTTACGCGGGCCTTCTGGGAGGCGTCGGCGCGTGAACCAAACTTGGCACAGTGGGCAGCAGGAGCACCCGACAGAGCCTCAGATTGGGCTTCAGGGGGCTGTCCACTTGAGACCCTGCGGCAGACGCGGGTCTTTGGGCTCTTGGAGCCAGAAGAGAGGAACTCTTCATACTTCGCCTGGTCGAACTCGACGACGAGGGATTCGACCATTTCCCCTTACGGAGAACGTCATCTTGCACCACGGTGCGCTCGTCAGTAACGAAGGGATTCCCCAGCGGAGTCGCCATCTCTTGTAGGGGCCGGAAAGTTTGATGGTCGGAGAAAGTGGTTTTAGCTGTAAAAGATTTCCTTGATTCAAGCGAAACGATTACAACCAAAAGAACTACTCTTCCCTCTTTTCCAGTTACAAGGGAGGGAGGATGTCTGAATCTTCCCTTTGTTTAAAGCTGGGTTCTTCGTGTGGCGATGGAGAGTGAATCTTGTTCTCCGTTGACCAGATGACCGTCCTGGACCGTCGGGGGTCTTCTCTTCGGTCGGTAGAAAGAGTAACTCAGCTCCGTCTACCAAAACTCTCAAAGAGGAGGTAGGCGAAGAGCGGCTAGTACTCAGTAAGCTCGCTGAAGAGTCGTGCTTCCCTCTTGATGATCCTCTTGCCTGGATTGATTTTGATGATGCCTTATCTCAAAGCTCTCTCCCTTCAAAACTCCGATCTTCGCCCAAGCTTCGATCTTCGCCCCCTCTTCATAGCAAACAAGGCTATTTATAGGGGTCTCAAGGGGTGAAGGTGCCTCCTGAAAACGCTCCCGAATGAGGGGCCACTACCCGCTACATGCGCGGTGACTGGCCCCGCAATCAGGGCAGTTGCAACTGAGACGCGGGCGTTGGGCCGAACGCGCCTTGAAGTTTGAGACGCGGGCGTCGAGCCAAACGCGCCTTGAAGTTTGAGACGCGGGCTTCAGGCCTTCACGTCTGGATGCTGAGGCGTGGTCGTCGGGCCGACGCGCCTTGATGCTGAGACGCGGGCTTCGGGCCGACGCGTCTGAACGTTGAGACGCGGGTGTAGAGCCAACGCGTCTTAATGCTGAGACGCGAGCATCGATTCCTCGCGTCTAGAGTTTGAGACTCTGCTTCCTTAATGGCTGGTCTGTTAGTCATTTTTAGACAGCCTACAGACCCGAGCCCCGGTTCAGACCCGAGTCCAAGTTAACTCAATTTTGACTCGGTTCTGACTCAGTCTTGACTCAGCAGGATTGGTTCAGAAGTCATTTCAAGCGTGATTTGAGCCGTTTTTTGAAGCAGTCTTCTTCTAGCCACATTCAACCTGTGTTGCAGCTGTTCCAGAACTTTCCTGTAAGAATTCCAGTCATTAGCTATGGAGAATTGTCTAAAGACTCTTACATGACTTGTGCTTGAGTATGAACTACTCATCTCTTCAGGTGATATCATAATTTGATTCAGTTTTAATTGATAATTTCTTGCAAATTCTAGGGATTGTGCGGTTATTTGTAGTTTATTATGCATAAATAATGGTGTCTATTGATCTCATTTGTCGGTTGCTTAACATCATCATTTAGGATTACATTTCTTTGCATATATTGAGACTTTTAGGATTGTAATTTTCATCATTTAGTATATGCATTTAGTTGTGTTTGAGTCTAAGGACTTTGCATAATCATTCGTTTGTTTGTGTTTTTCTGCATTGCAGTCTGTCGTAGGTTAATTATAGATATGTCTGAGTTTAGCACGGAAATTTGGTGGCATCCCCTAGAGTCATAAAACGTGGATTTACAACATCACACTAAAGAGAGTAATTATTATAATTGGCATGAGTCATGAAACACGGATCCACAATATTGCGCTGGAGTGTATAAGCGTGAGTCACAAAATACAGAATCACGTCACACTATACAATGTAATTATTATGATTATCGTGTTGTTATGAGAGAAGTCCAACAAAAAGGCAGCGTAGCGCCTCTCGATTTTTATCGTACGTATGACTCTTGCAAATTTTGTGATTGAATAGCGCACTTGGACTATTATTTTGACTTGTATGAATTTTCTGATGCACGTAGAGTTCAGTTTGCTAAGTGAAAATTAAAATCTTCAGCTCTGGATTCTTGGACTATCATTGAAAGACAACTTGAGAGAACATACCTAGAGGCGTGGGATGAAATAATTTATTCCCTCTAGATCCTAATTGTTTAAAGAGTTGTTATATCTACGTCAAGTTGACTTGTCTGTGACTGAGTATAAGCTTAAATTTGAGAAGCTTGTATTTGAATGTGGCTTTTAGATATATCTCCCTATTATACATATATATATTATTACAGAATGAGACCTGATTTCAAAAGAGAGCTGATCTTACATGTCATGAAGTCTGTCAAATAGACGTTTCTTTTGGCTTTAGAGGTAGAATTGTCCATTTTCAAAACTAGAAAGCGGTGTTCTACGTGTGAGGGATTGACACTATACTTACGAGTACCCCTCGATCGATAATGTGCAAATTGATGACATTAATAATTCGAGGATTGTCAAGATGTTCACATTTCTTCTGAGATTATTAGTGATATTCATGAGTTAGTAAAGACTAGTACACCCATACTTTATGAGACTCATATTCATGAGGAGAGTATTATTGACTTTCAGGATGCATTAGTTGAGTCTAGGTACATTCATGCGTGATATCGATATTTTAGAGGATGATACTAGTGATTCAGAGCATGTATTGCTGGAGTCTAGTATGCCCGTACAGGTTGCTAGTTATTCACTTGTCATACCTATGATAAATGACAGAATTGAGTATGGGACAGTTGATACTAGCATCGTTACATCTAGTAAGCCATCTGAGTTTTTTTTGCAGGTTGTGTTTATGTGGTTACTTCTACCTTTTCCTATTTTAGTGAGTCAGTGAAATTTTTTACTGTGGTTCATCAGAATACTCCTATTGTTTCTTTTTTTAGTGAATGTTTAGAGTTATTTTTGACATTGGTCATATGTCTAACATTAGCGGTATCTGATGTACGTCCTAGGAAAACCGTATATCTCTGTCCCATTTTTAAGAGTTTTACCTATTAAGTTTGTTGCATTGTATTTTCCTGAAATGCATGATGAGATGCATAAACAGATAACAATTTGCAATGATACTACAAATTTATTCCCTATCCACATAGTATTTTGCAAAAATTTGTAGTTAAAAACGTTACGATTCACTCTGAGAGGTTCCGTCTCGGAATTGTGAGTCAGTTGGACGCTCGACGTACATATCCTATTAGAGTCCTGAGGAGGATTACTTTCATTACTGATGAGTTGGAATTTTCATGGGACTCTGGTATCAGTTCAGTATTCAGTGGAGCGGATTCGACTGTTTCTGCTGTATGTGCCTTTTCAGATCTATCATCGACTGCAGTTGATCTGTCACGGAGGCCAGTCCCACCTCCACCTTGGTTCGGACTTGGTGCACGATCGACGGTTTCTAGACCACCACTATGACCCAATTGATATGCTTCGTGTTGGGGTCCTGCACTCAACATGGTCGAGTTTTTTTTCCATCGAGGGAAAATGATGATGACATCACGTTGTTTGATCTGAGTCTACACTAGAAGAAAGTATGTTGCACTCTTTTGGTTTTAATTGTTTTGATTTTAGTTTATTTTGAATTTAGTTGTTTTCTTTTATTTGAATTTAGTATCACATCGGTTAAATTCTGACACTGAATTTTTGTGAAGCCTATTTAGACTTGTCTTATTGACATTGAATGATTGAAATTAAAATATTTCAGTTAAAATTCTTGAGATTGTTATCTTGAGTGTTGGGGTGTGAAGCCCGATTGTGTGCAAGGGGTGTGAAGCCCAAAGCTTATCTAAATTTCTATTTTTCCCCTCAAACTCTAATTTCCTCTGTTCTTCTTCTCAAAACCCTAGTTTTCCCTTTTCTTTGGATTAAAGGTGATTTGATCCACCCATATTACATAGAAGGTGTTCGTGGGTGAAAATTTTTAAAATTATTGACATTTTTAAATTGCTGGAACATCTGCCTGCCGTCAATGCGTATCACAATAAAATTTGACTTCTACAACGTTTTTATAATTTTCTGTATACTTCCAATCTTCATGTGTTAAAGGCCAAACTGACATCGATCCCTCTGTGTATCTTTTCATTTAAAATGTTGTCTGCAACAAGTCTTTCATATTGTTTACTGGCAATGAAGAGTTAGGATTCTCCAAAAAAAGATTAATTTTTTAAGTTCATACTTTATGAAGTTAAAATCATGCAATTGATTCATTTTAATTATCAAGGGGATTTGATGGTGTGTTTCATGTAATTGGACCTTCAAAAAAAAAAAAGCTCTGGATCCGTTATATGTGGTTTATCTTGAATTCATAAATCAAACCCCTCAAAGGGGGTAGTATAGTTGTTGATACCTTCTCATGATAGTCAAGTCAAAAACAAGTGGGGGCCAATAAGTGACTACAATTTGTTTATGGTTCTTTCTTCTGCCAATTGATTCTGAGTTGATTGAGATTTGAAGCACATCATGCAAGTTCATCTGTCTATATTAGGCTATTTACTGTTTACTATTTCACTGTATATTATTATTACACATATTTTAGTCGGTCTTTTTCTACTCTTTTTGCTGCGTCATACCCTGGTTTCCTTTACTAGTTCATAATTTCATACTTGCATGCTTTCCGCTCATGTTACAGTCTTATTGAAATTTAACAGCTTATTTATTATTTACTAATTATATACCTTTTAAGTTATAACTTGCTTTGTTGTTTGTTATTAATGATACTGTTAACATCTGATTGAATATCTTGTATTTAAAGGCTATGGTTATGTTTCAATAGTTGTTGACTGATTGCTTTTCTCCTGTTGTTGCCAATGATGTATGGTGCTGTTGAAATTAATAATTAATGTTACTGCTATTAACTAGTACTTTTTGCATCTGTTTGTAGATTTTGATATCATGTTTTGTGAAGACCTCACATTTTGAGGAGTACCTCTGCGTCAAGGTAAGGGAACCTTCCAACTGCCTACCTGAAAACGTAGACCATTTCATCAATTAAATCTTGAAGCAGTTCAACTACTTCAAATGATAATTTGCTGGGCACAAGCTGCTATATTTTTACTTAAATTACTTTGTAGATTATACTGTCAACTTTGTACTAACAAAATTTAACTTGGCTTCTGGGGATGGCAACTGAAAAATAACAGGAAGCCGTTCTGCTGGACCTCCTCAGAGTCATTAGCCATCACCGAGCCAGGCTTGCAACACCAATTCGTACGGTGCAAAAAGTTTACAGTGATGCCGATATGGATAACATCCCCTTTTCAGATACCATTTTCACCGGTGCTGGCACAACAATTAACCGTCCATTACTTCTAATAGAGCCCCCTCAGAGAATCAACGGTGATGACAAAGCAAAACTACGTACTACGCCTCGATCAAATGAAGAACAAGCCACAAAAAATGCTGCAGCATCTGAGCCGAAACCTGTGACAGTAACCGATGACACGGTACAGAAAAGTACTGCAGCATCTGAGCCAAAGCCTTCCACAGTAACCAATGAAACAGTACAGAACAATTCTGATAAACAGCAACAGAAAAAGATAAGCTTGGGAGAGTTGCGATCCATGAGCAGCAGCATGGGAGACTCACCCCAGGTTCATTGTCAAATTCACCCTCCAAGTCACAGCTTGAAGGCAGCGAGAAGCCTCCCTTGGCAGGTACAACAAGTGAACAAGTGGAGATTGCTGCTCCTCCTCCTACAGTCAAGAATGAGACTGAAAGACCAGCTCCTTCACCATCAGCTACACGGCCAGTTTTTGAAAGTAACATTGTTCTTGGAGTGGCACTTGAGGGCTCGAAACGGACGCTACCAATCGAAGAAGGGATACCTCCACCTGTGGAAGAGAACAAAATGGCTGCTAGCCGTAGTGGGAAGGGGTCTTCTCCTTTTACTGTTAAAGACAAGAGAGGTCAGACTCCGACAGGTGACCAGAGTGAGCCGGAGAGGTGATCTTGAGTAAAAAGATCTGCATCTCTGAACTGTGGTGGCTGCTCGCTGCTAGTAAAGGCCGTGTTTTTTGCCCCCCTTTTTGAGGCTGGCTGGCTGCAGTCTGTTTGTGTTGCTAGATTATTGAAGATTTATCAATTGTCATCACTTTTTCAGGTATATAATATACAGGGGAATACATATTTCTGATGATTGGCGGGGCAGTTAAATTTCTTTTGCGCTCATTTAGCAGTCTATGTTCTAAATTTAATTATGTTCAATTGTTAACTGATTCATGAATTTTACTGTTATAGTACAAAATAGTTTGTAAATAATTTGCTTATTTCACATTTTGTAACACTTGCTCTTGCTGAATATCCCTGTATTCCATCAGAGTTTATTTTGGCCCGGCAATCAGAATGACGTTTTGTTAAAACTAATCACCTTACAAAGTTTTACATGAATGATGCAGTGAGCAATTAATATGGATGCATTCATTAAGCTGCAGGTATAGTGACCATCAAGCATTACAATATGTTTGCAATTGCACCATGGTTGCATAATTGAAAATCTTGAGCAGATACAGAATGCATCAAACTTGCTCGCGGGAGAACAAAAATACAAGGGATTGCACAAATTTCAACGGAATCGAAGAAAATAACATCAAAGAACTTTTTGTAAACACATCATTATCCAAGATAAAGAAAGTAATAGAATTTGATTGAACGAGTGAATGCACTACAGAAATGTGAATCAAGAAAAAATGGCAACAAGAGTGGAGTAAATTTAGTTTGTTTAGTCTCTCTGCAGCAGCGCATGTCTGAGAACTGCACTGGAGGTGGCAGAAACCAGGGGGCAGGGAAGCTCGGTCGCAGAAGTTGAAGCACAAGTTCTCTCGGCTACTGCTTCTGATCTGGAAGAAGCTTTGCTGGCAGTTTCAAACTCTGAATTCAATGTCATCTGCATGACAACCACCACCACCAAAAGGATCGGTCCAATCACCACATATCTCGACACGAACAAATCCCATCCTTGAAATGGTGGAATCTGTCAGGGTCCTTCAAAATGATCTCCCGGCCAACAATTGTAGAAATCAACTTCGCCGAATCATGGCAATTCCTGCAAACTCGAAGGTTCTTTGTCACTCGCAAAACTCCAGCCCTCTGCGCGCCATTGATCAATCCCAACCCAATGGCCAACATCTCACTATGGCCAAAAGGAATACACTCCCTCTCCTCGTCCACATCATGCAAGCTATAATCCTCCCTCCCAACATATCCCTCTTCTTCCTCTCTCATCCTCTTCATCAGCCGTTCCAGCACCCAATATATCACCTCTGACCTCGGGTGCGAAACATCTCCAGTACCAAATACATGAACCTTGTTCCTCATCTCAATCCAGCTACAAGCCCTCTTTGTCTTCAGACCCATGTCCCTGATTGTCTCCTTCAACTCCTTCGCTAATTCCCACTTTCCATTCGCAGCATATAGGTTAGATAACAACACATAGTTCTCAGCATTTAATGGTTCTAATTCGATTAGTTGCTCAGCGGTTCGCTTGCCTAATCCCACATTTCTATGAATCCTGCAACCATCAAGCACTGCACGATGCACTGCCGGACAATGCGCTAGGTGGTGCTCCTCAATGAACGCCCGTGCTTCAATAAAGTATCCTCCACGAGACAGAAGGCCAGCCATTAAAGCACACTGTCCGACTTCCGGTTTGGCTATAAGATTGAATATACTCTTGCCCTCTTCGACTGAGCATGCAGTGTTTGCAGCATGAAGAGCTGCAGCAAACATAGTTCTATCCAGAAGAACTCTGCCCTTTCCCTTCACTATTTCTTTGAACAACTCGATCCCGGCCTCTCCTTGCCCATGCAAGCTGCGTCCCAATATCATCACAGTCCAAGATATAGAGTCCCGGGAACTCATCCTCTCAAAATCTTCGAAGCAGGTTCAATGCTCCCTGACTTCACATACATGTCCATCAGTGCATTTTCTACTGTCAGATTCACAGCCAAATGAAGCCTAACGATCTTTCCATGAATCTCCTTCCCATTCTTATGAGCAGCCATCCTAGCACAAGCCGGAAGCACAGCTGACGCAGAAAACGAGTCGGGTCTCAATCCTGCCAGGCACATTGCCCGGAGAAGCTTCAACCCCTCATTAAACCCACCATTCTGAACATACCCATTAATCATCGTCGTCCAGGAAACCAAATCCTTGACCAACATCCCCTCAAACACTGACCTCGCCTCCTTGATCCTCCCGCACTCCAAGTACATCTTCACGATCGAATTCCCCACCAAGACATTACCTTCCAAAACCCTCTCTTTGTGGCAACCTCATGAACCCTCCTTGCCTCCCGAACCGACCTCAGCTGCCCGCACGCCTTGGCAACGGTGACCAAAACCACAGAATCCAATTCCACGTCTGAGTCAAGCATTTGGTCGAACAGGCGGAGTGCGGACCCGGGTTTGGACTGTTTGAGGAGGAGGGTCCAGGGGACGGGGTTTTGACTGGTTAAGACTGCGGAAGTGGCGGAATCGGGGTCGTGGAAGTGGGCGTAGGATTGGATGAGGGAGGTGAGGACGTGGGGGTTGGAGAGGAGCTGGAGCTTGAGGGCGAGGGCGTGGATTTGAGGAGGGAGGGAGGGGAGGTTGGAGAGGCGAGAGGCGGCGAGGGCGAGGGGGAGGGTGTGGGAGTCGGGGGCGGCGCCGGCGAGGAGCATGGAGCGGAAGGAGCGGAGAGATTGAAGGGGGAGTTGTTGTTGATGTGGGAGCGGAGGAGGGAGTTCCATGCGAAGGTGTTGTTTGTGTGGGGAATTTTGTCGAACAGTTGGTGGGCAGGGAGGTGCGTTTTGGTTTGGGGTCCGAAGGAAGAACATTGGAGAGGATGGACACTGACATTCTCTCTCTCTGTGTCTCTCAAATTCTTGGATGTTAATGATGGAAAGCTTAATTACTTTTAATATAATCTGACAATTAATGTCTCCATTATTACAATCATTTGATAGTTATTTCATTATTGTGAGGATTATTAAAACCAATCATTATTAAAATCATTTGATAGCTCACTGCTCCTGCAGTCCATCTAGCTGTGTCATGTGTATTTAAATATTTATTATTTTTTTTGAAAGAAGCTTTTTTTTTTTTTTTTTTTTTTGAGTGTATTTCACAAAGTACTATATAGTTTGTGCCTAATTTCATAAAAATAGTCAAATTTTCAAAAGGTTCATCTTGTTACCCCCAAACTTTCAAATGATTTCAACTAACCATCAAACATATATGAATAATAATCAAGATGTCCCTCTTGTGGGTCTCAGACCCAAATATTAAAATGTTAATGAGGGGTATTTTGGTCATTTAGAAAGTTTGGGTAACAAGATGAAAATTTTGAAACTTACGAGGCAAAAACTTCATAGTATTTTTGTGGAATTTACCCTTTTTTTTTTCCTCTTACAATGTTCAATAGCTTCAAAAAATTCACTTACAATTTATTCTGGGTAACCTAAAATTTGTAGACTTTGTTGGAAATTTTAAAAGAATATATTTTAAAGAAAAGACTGTAGTTGTTTGATCAATATTTTTGATTTTAACAAGAGATAAACAGACATTACGACGCATCTGACCCAAAGTTTCATTTTTGGATCCTTATGATCATATACAAATTTACAATGGTTTGAAAATTGTTCTGGGTTTGACTCAGTTTTGGCCAGTTAAATCTGGGATTGGGTCAAACATTTATAATTTCAAATGGATTTTGACCCTATTATTTCGACCCTATTTTTAGTTGGGTCTGTGTTGCGCTAAGGTGGCCACATGAGTCGAGAGATGCGTGAATGATGCGAATGTTTCTGAATTTTTAACCTTAAACTTAAGAATTTGATATATTTATATTAATGTTCTAATCTTTTACGTAACTTATTGTATTATTAACATAATATTAGAAGTTCTAAGATGGTGATTCTTTTGCAGACATATTATTGAAGAACTATAATCTCTGTCTTTATTATTATTTAGTAAAAGGTCTTTCCCATTTTCTCATATGTATCCCTCAAATCTTCTGCATCATCAAATTTATCTCCCAATTCTTTATAATATTTCAATTAACTCTTCTAAATCTTTGAATAAAAATGAAATATTCTGTTAAATTCCTTTAATACCCTTATATTCTGGTTATATCCTAATTAAATTATATTTAAACTAATTAAACCTTGTTTAAAACTAATCTGCCCTCACCAATCACCCAAAAGAAAAAAAGAACTAGTTCTGAGACAATTACATACCATGTGGTAGGGAAACTGCTCCAAGTTTTGGTGAGAAATTAAGGCAACAAAGCCAACTCCACAGTGAACCAACAAAGCCATCGAATTTGGCTAGTTCTAAGACATTAAGGCATCAGATTTAGCTAGTTTTGAGACATTAAGACACTAAGGCATCATAGCAGCTCTCCCAAGCAACACAAATCAGCTGTTGGCTGCTTGTCTATGGGCCCCACATCGCCAGCCTCTTTTAGAAACTCAGCAGCGCCTGCGATGCGGGGAGGGGGGGAGGCGGGGGGGAGAAAGATGGAGGCGGCAGGGGGAGAGGGGCAGGAGGAGAGATGGAGAAAGAGAGAGAGAAGCAGGGGAGGCCAAGAAAGAGGCAACGGGGGGCAAGAGAGTAAAGGGCTATATGGGAGAGATGCAGGGGACAAGGGAGGTGAAACTTGTTGGCCCAGAGGCCTTCCACTCTAGTTTTAATGATGATTAACTCATGAAGTTATGTTTACTAATAATCTTGTGATGTTTAGTTTCAGATCCTTAACCAAGTTATTAGTAGGTGATTAGTTTCAACAAAGGTGTTTTGGAGCTTCTCACATGGTGATTCAAGAGCCCGAGCGTCAAGATCATATATAGCACTCATTGGAGTCAAGCTCGGTGGATTACGGTTTAGATCGAGTCGGTTTGAAGACGGAGTTTGTCAAGAAGACCTCGGTACTTCGTTTTAATTTATATTTTAGATCCATTTGTAAAGACTAGATAGTGTGATATGCTCAAGTTCACAACACACACATTTGTTTAAGTTTTCATGTTTTGGTTTTCGGTTTTTGGTTTAACCGATCTTGGTTTTCATGAATAGATAGATTCAAAATAAGTTTACATGGTTTAATGTATATTAGATTTGTTCTATATACATGCATGCTTCAACTATTTAAACAAACTTATTTTGATATGCCTATACATGTGTTTGGAGTTTTGTGTTTTAACAAAACATATTTTTGGATTTGTAGTCAAAAACATTGATATATATCTTTATATGTATATTGGAGTATATCCATATACTACATGCCTAAAAGTTGTTTAAATATCATGTTTTTATATTTGGATGAGTTTTGGAGAAATCGGATTTCCATTTGAAAAATTCAAGTTTGGAAAATACAGTTTTTGGTTTTTGACAAAATTTCCATAACACAAAAAGAGTTCAAAATGTTTGTAACTTGGTTTGATTTTTACTCAAACAAGTTTGTATATCAATGTATTATACTGAACTTATTTTTGTGAATTTTTAGAGATTTTATGAGATTTGTTTGAGAATTAAAAACCCTATTTTTCAGTCCCTTAATTGCTTCTGCAAGGCCCTGGCGGTCGCCGTGCAGCAGGTCGACCGGACCAGGAGCCGGTCGACCGGAACGGTCGACCGGACGTGCACGAGACGTGCACAAAGGCCATAGGTTTTGGACGGTCGACGGTAGGTCGACCGACTGAAGTCCCCTTACTCTAGGGTAAGGGCGGTTGACCGGGCGGTCGACCGGTGGTTGGCAACGGTCAAATTTCGACCGTTGGCCGGTCGATCGGATGGTCAAATCTGACCATATTTGCAGCCAACGGCTAGTATTTTTAAAGAGGCCCCATTTGAGAGAGGTTTTCTTCAAGAATTTTCAAAGCAAAAATTTTCTACTTCCTAAGGTTTTTCAGCAAAAAGTTTTTGAGTTCAAATTCCTATTCTCTATTTGTTTTTAAATGTTTTGTTATTTCAAAGAAAATAATCTTTTGGAAATTGTTTTTTGATCTAAAAATTCTATATCTTTTTGGAGGAGTTTCCCAAGTGATTTTCTTTATTAAAAACACTTTGTTTTCCACACTTGAGCTTATCGTTCTATCCTCTCTATAGCATCCTTATTTTTGGGAAAAGAAATTGGTTTGTGGTCTTTTGATCACCATGTTTTAAACCAGCTACTTTGTGTTATCCCTCTTGGGTAGAGGTTGATTTTAGAGTGGTGGCTTTGTGCCCTATCCCTCTAGTGAGAGGTTGATTGGTGGTATTGGTTTTGTCCCTATCCCTCATTTGTGAGGTTGATTTGTTGGGCTTTGTGCCTTGCCTCTAAGTGTAGAGGTGTTTTGGTTGAGAGAGGAGTTGTGTACTCCATATTGTAATTGCCCCAAATCCTCGGTGGAGGTTCCCTGTATGGGAGTCTTGTGTGGACAAGTTAATGGATTGAAAATCCTTCTGGGTGAAGGCAGGGACATAGAGCTGGGTGCTCGAACCTCGAACAAATCTCGTTGTTTGCGTTTGATCCATTGACTCTAACTCTCTTTATATGTGCCCATTGCATCATTTCATATTGCTCATACATATTATATGCTTGGCTTGTTTGTGTGTGCCTCACTTGTGCTTAACCATGAAAGCTTCATTTAGCGCCTCAACTCTTATTCAGAGGAATCAAGAGGAGTTAGTCCAGACCCTTCACCGGGAATTCGGCTACACTAGTTGGTTGCATTAAGTGTAGTTGCAATTTAGTTTTAATTTTGCATTTAGTTCATTAGATTAGCCGTACACCTATTCAACCCCCCTCTAGGTGTACCTTCAAAACTGTGAAAGAAGACCCGAGAGTGATGAGGGTAACTTTGAGTAATATTTTAAAATTTAAAGGGTAAAAAGTGATTTTATTTTAAACTTTTAAAAAATTAACATAAGGGTTTAATTTAGATTTTATTTAAGATAAAAAGGGGTAATTGAGATATTACGAAGACTTGAGGAGTAAATTTGATAATGCAATAGATTTGGGGTACTATGAGAAAGACCTTATAATAAAAAGAAAGTATAATTTGGTTAATATTGACCATGATTTTCCCATTAACATTTTCAATGATGAGTTGATCTAAATTTAAAAATGGGCGACCCTAATGGGATATTAATTCCGTCAGTATGATATAGTATTTATAAATTTTTTAAGAAACTTAATCTCAAGTAATTTTGACCTGTTTTATCCATGAATTAAGTGTTGACAAAATCATCGTTTCAAAACTATCATAAAATTGATTAATTTTTCCAACAAAATGCACGATTAAAAGAGTAAAACATGACGAAATTTCTTGAAATTTGTTTGTATGTGGTTATGGATATTAAATCAAATCTAACAGAATTGATTTCCTATTATGATAGCACATTTTAAATTTAGGATGATGTCAAATACTATCGATAGTAGCTGTAGTGGTCAACTTCCGACCTCTTCGAGATCACCCCACGTGTCCTTCTAGCACCAAATAGGTGAGCAACACATGGCCGCTTCCAGAGCCTCCTAGCGGGAGTCGTCGATCGATCAAACCCTAAGGGGCTCGTGTGGATAGGATGAAGAAATCGAATCAGTTGTGCGAATCCATATCTCTAAGCGAAATCTCCATTTGAATTTGACAGTTATATTTTAAAACGGATCACCACATCTATAATCAGATTCAGACTACTAGATAAAGATGAACTCTTACTCAATCAGTTCAGATTTGACGTTTCTGCTCTAACCGCCTCTTAGATAAGTAATTAAGTGTTCAAATAGAGCTGAACTCTACACCCTTGTCAAATAGAGACAACCGTATAAATAGAGAATCCCTTCCAATGTGGAGGAGGATTCAGATCCAGAAACCCTAGCACACGGGAAAACCCGTTGTATTATACTGGAATTCTCCTCTCTCTCTCCGTGGTTTTTTCCCATTCGGGTTTCCTCGTAATTCATTATATTTGCATCAGCTTTTCTGTGATTTGATCATACCATTCCATTATTTTGGTTGCATTTATTATTTCCTTAGAAGTTAACTTTTGCATTTGGTGTTTTTCGTTGAGAGCTTCTAAATTCTTACTCAGGATTGTAAATCACCTAGGGGGGTGAATAGTGATGAACTAATCTAATGGACAATTAACGAGAATTAAACTTCTTAAACTAAACACCACGTATTGAAGGTTCACCTAGAGGGGGGGGTGAATAGTTGATGGCTAATCTAATGGTCACTTAATGCCGAATTATGCAAATAATGCGGAAGCTAAAAGCAATTATGACCTAATTAAAACTTTACACTAAACACCACGTATAACCAAGAGTGTTGCCGAATTCCCCATGAAGGGCTCTGGACAAACTCCTCTAGATTCCCCTTGAATGGGTTGAGGTGCCGCGTTGGCTCTCTTGGTTGAATACAAGTGTAACAACAATCCCAAGCAAGTATATCAATATGAGCACAAATGAATACTAGCATATAAAGATGAGCACAACAAAAGTATGCAAGATATAAAAGAGACAAAGAGAGAGAGAGTGAGCAATCGCAAACACAAGGGTATGTTTCGAGGTTCGAGCACACTTGCTCTACATCCCCGCCTTCGACACACGAGGATTTCCACTATGCAAGATCCCAATGGATCTCTCCTCGGTGCCGCAACACCTACAAGCCCTCGGACTCTCTAGTCCCGTACACACCGCAAAGCCCACCGGCTCGCCGAGGCCGCACCTCAAACACGAGTTCGCACCCGAACCCGAAAACACCAAGTCCTCACTAGGACCCAAACATCACGAGCACACTTGCCCGTCTCCTCAAAGAACAAGAAAAGATCTTTGGTGATCACAAACACTTTGATCACCTAAAGCACTCTCACTACAACACACCTATAGGATGAATAATCAGTGGATAGCTCAAGTGTGGTGTGAGAAAAACAAGGATGAATGCTATGGTGAAAACTCAAGAAATCTCTTTTAACACACTCTAAA